>JAKSZP010002863.1:0-132474 GCA_022478985.1 Massospora cicadina | reverse complement strand
AACTTTGAAATTTGACCAGGTTTCGATGGGGTCTGATACAAATGTGGATGCAAATTTTGGGTTTGTGGCCTTGTGTTTGACCCAGCCATATATTTTGGGTAATTTTATGATTTCCATTTGTAGCTTCCTCCAGGTCGACGCCTGTGTGGGAGTTCAGGTTGGTGAAAGATGCACCAAAACGAGTTGGTGGTCAGAGAAATTGATCGTTTTTGTTGAGAAATTGGAGATGTTTGAGTGGTGGGTTTTTGGGGTGAGGATGAAGTCAATGCAGCTCATTAAGATGAGCGTTCTCTCGCATATGTTGGGGCGGGTCATGTGGGGAAGGAGTTGTGGCCTGGGGGGAGGGTATCGTGTAGGCCAAGAGATGCCTTCATTGCACGGAATTTGATGTGCCCCAAGGGGAATTTCTTGGGGTTAAGTCATCAGTCCATGTTGTGTTTATCCCAGCAGTTGAAGTCACCCAGCAGGATAGTATCTGGTAGGAGGGTGAGTGTTGGGACAGTTTCAAGGAGTTGTTTCCTCTCAGCTGTGGTGCACAGTGTGTAGAAGCATGCTATCAAGATTGTGTCCTCTTTGCTTATGATTGTTACTACCAGGACATGGCCGTGAAGATATGAAGAGGAGTTAGTGATTCTCGCCGCCCTGGGTTCTGATAGCTTAACTCTGGGGATTTTGAACTTGGGGCGTTGAAAGGGGTAATCTGTTGCACAAATTTGACACTAGCCAACTCAGCTTAAACTTTCTGAGAGAGCTATAAACTTGACACTCGCATGCCAAATTTGCGTCTTCTTAAATATTAATCCTGTGTACGTTGAAATCTCTTCCTTGACCCAACGGAGCTTATATCAACCTCTTTCCTTGCAATCCTAACCTTACAAGGAGTCCTTCTCAAAATGAGTGTCTCAAACTGTAGTGCATCTAAGATGGGTTACTTGCAGTCACTACCAAATAAAGGACAAACTTAAGATTCTGTGAAATAGGATGTTTATTTTAGATAAAAATTTAATATTTTTATACTAAATACTAAAGACTAAGGATGTAAATAATAAAATTGAGGGATAAATTGAATAGTGGATTAGGGAAATATTGTATCTTCTTCATTAACCTCGGTGCAATCTCTTCTTTAATTGATTTCTCTCTTGGGCATTTATTTTTTCCAATTCCCAAATTCATGCTCTTCAGTGGTGTGTGAATCCTTCAGCATCAGGGTCATCAGCTCTGTGGCTCCTATGCGTTTCAGTTCAGTCAAAATTTTCGTTATAATCAGTGGACTTAATTTCTGGTTTGTTTGGTGGCACCGTTTTCTTTTTTATTCTATTTGATTTTCTTTTTGGTGCACCGTTTTGCTTCTAAATCATTCTTTTCCTCTCTAAAGTTACCTGAACCAATATTTCTATTTTGGGAACATATCTTATTTGGAGTTTCATCATCGCAGTTTTGCCTTTCTTTGGATTTTTGGATTGTTTATCATTTTTTCCATGATATTATTGCCATTGTTGTGGCCAATTGTTTGGAATATTGCCATTTTTGTAGCCAATTTGATCATTTTTGGAGCTAGACTCATTTTGGTTTAATAATTCTTGTGCTTCGTTCAGTATTTCCTTGATTCTACCAGAGGTTGAGGATTTACTTATTTCTTGTTGTACCCAATCTGCAACAGTGATATATATTTTTTTGTTATTTTGGATGACCACCCCACAGCGGGACGTCCATACTGATAGGGATGGTGAGACCCTGTATGACCAGGATCCCCTTTCCCCCTGTATACAGCGGGTTTCTTGGATGGCCAAGATATCTACAGGAGGTTTTTGCAGGAAGTCCAGCTTTTTAGCTTGGGACACTTGAGCACTGGCTCCCGCGATGTTTAGCATCCCTATTGACACTGAGGTGCCAGCGGCGCCTCAGGAGCAGTTGGGAGGGCCATATAGCCCTAACCCACCGTTCATTGCCATGAACTTGCTTCATGTCACTGGGACAGCCCAATATGTCATTGTCTCGTCCTTTATACCATTTCAATTTCATGCAGTTCTTGCATTTTTAGGGGTTTCATCAAATTTTCTTTCTAATGATACATGGTGCTTTGGTGTGGTGCACTGATTGGTTTATGTAATTGAAGGGTTCAAGTTTGTAGAATTGGTCCCACATTTTCACCCATAGTGGAGCTAAATTGTCCTGCTAAATTTTCTTGATTGATACCACGTGGTGATTCAATCAAATTGTTGAGAAAACTTTCAGCTTAGGCATTCTGCTTTGATTGGGTGGCTCAGTTAATTTCTTCCATGTCCTCCACAGCTTGGACATTATGTTCTTTTTGGTTGGCTCAGTTGATTACCTCAATGTTCTCTGAACTTGGATGGGTCAATGGAGGAGGCTGCAAGTGATGCAGCCTTGGCCGCTGACCATTTGTGGGACTTCTGTACCATTTTGCGTAGTTTGGGTGATACTGGGTCTATGAGGATTTATTGCCCATCTTTCCCCAAAGAAAGGCGTGGTTGGTGTTGATTATCTTGGCGAAGTCTTTGTCATCTTTGTCCATGGCATCGTCACAGAAGCCAGGGGCCAAAATTTCCTCCTTCACAGGGCATGCATGTTCCTTGTGCCCCAATGCGTTGCAGTGGTTGCAGATAGACGGTTCACATTCCAGTGTGATGCAGATTACTTTTTGACATTTCCCATCTGGGAGGTGATACACCTCTGTGCATGGGATAATTGTGAGGTCTGCGGCCAACTAAAAGATTGGGTTGATCACAGCGATTGCCTTTCCTGTGCACAGGTTTGGCATCAGGTGAAACTACTGTAGTTTGAGTTGTTTAATTTCTCCATAGGTGGCAATTACATTCAGAGCTCCTTCTTGATTACCTTGTGGGGAAAGTTGGTAGAGAGTGAGCCAAAGGAGGTGAAAAAAGTGTTCACTTTGTTCCATCTGGTATTTGTAGTGCACACAATTCGTTTGCCCTTGGAGAGGACAATTTTGACGCATACTTTTGTGGCAGCATCTGCATATTCTTTGGTTTCATAGCCCATATTGATCCAGCCGCAGTGTATGGTATGGGTAGTAATGTACACTGTGTGAGGGAAAAGGGAGGTCTGTGCCTCGCCCACTTTCTCCCACAGAGTTGGAGAATTAACCACTAAAAAAGTTGGGGCCCATGCTCTACCTTCGATAGGGGTTGGGCATACTGGATTTCCATATATAAATTTTGTTTAGTGATGAACTCAAAAACCTGGACAGTGTTTGAGTTTGTGGTTTCTTGGTGGAATTAGTACCCAGTATACCTCCAGGGCGTTTTTTGCACTTTGGCACACTATTTTTCCCATCTCCTGATATGGCTTTTGCCCAGTTTAATTGGGATTTGTTAAAATCGCCCATCTCTCCTGTGTGATTATCAAAAATAGTTGTTCAAATTGAATCATGGTAACTAATGTTATTGTTACGGGAAAGAAAAGCTGAAGGTCATGTCCCATATGAAAAAAAGAAAATAATGATAATAAAAAATTGATAAAAATATAGTGGGAAAATTATTGAAAAACGCACATAAAAAGATATATTTTTACAATTTTTTATTGGTTATCCTCAACTAATGGATGATTATGCCTATGTCGCCTCTTGAGGGAGGATGTATTGCAGTAGGAGTGAATAAACCATTGAAATCTATGTGATATTGGACATTAACAAGAGCTAGACCTACTCAAAGCCAAGTTTATTGAGTGAAGGCTGATCCCTGTGTGAACCTGACTAAGGGAAGAGAGATGGAAATATCATTACTTGCCAAATGCAATACCCCAGATCATAAAGAGAAGCAGCAGAACAAAAAGGCAGCCGGCAAATAACCCCAAATAATCCCAATATGACACAAGAGCAAGATGATTGGTCTTGAGCACTTGCTGACAGGCTTCATCACCAATATTAGACATATGAGCTGGCATTGAGTAAGGGATACTAGGTGGGGGTTGTCAGATCATGCCCCAATCAAGGCCATCAGGGAAAGGTACCAATGGGAGGTTCCAGAAACAAGATTATTATACAGGGAGCAGATGTAATCCTGCAGACAACAACTAAGAGTTTGGAAGCAAAAGCAGAATGAGAAATGGAAGCTGGGAGAGGCTGGAAGCTTCATGGCCCAATTTTTGAAGAACTTGGCCACCAAAACAAAGGGCATAGGCTGCAAAATCTCAATCTAGGATGTTTTCAAGATTGGAGGGGTTCAGAGCTATGGATAGAGTCTCAGTTACTTGGGTCCTCAATTCTTCATAGGGGGTTCAAAATTTTTCAGTTTCCAATGGCTAGTTCAGTTGACAAAACATCTGGTTTGTAAAACTGGCCAAGTCAGAAAAGGAACAATAGAATCAAGTCAGATCTAGAAAGGAACAATCGATCAATATATGTGGGCATTGCTTCAGGAGGTTTGACGATGATTTTAGGAGTATCTGTGAATGGATCCGAATCCAGGAGATTATTAAAATCCAATTTGGGAATTGATGACAGAGGAAGGATTAGCCACAAGCGTTCAAGACGATTGCTAATCTGGTTTCATTGGGGTTGGATACCATTTCTGGTAGTTCTGTGGAAGGACTGACTACAGGTACAAGACTGGGAGTATGAGTCCTAGGAGGACCATAGAAGAGGTTTTGTCACAAAGATTCACTCATCAGTTGGAAGGGCCGAGCATCTTTATCAGACATGCTGCTGAGCGGTTGCTGGTACTGAGATTCTGAATTTGACATATGAGCTAGTTGAGAGGGGGGATGTCAGACTTTTTATAATAGTCACACTATGCATTTCTATATTAATTAAGGCTCTTATTTTGGAGAAATTAATCTCAAAATTAAGGAGATAATCTCTTCAGAAAAAACTAAGAATGATATAAGCAAGAAGCTATTAAAAGAAAATAACAAAAAATATAAATGAGCATTCTTATTTGTTCTGTGAAGCAAACATCAACGGCAATGACCTCCTGTTGAGGACAAGGAGGAAGAACAGGAAATTGAGGACGCCGTACCAAGAATCTAGATTATGACAATGGGTCATATGCCCTTACCAAAGGGAAAACTGGAACCTGAGACTAGTATCATCACGAGTAAAACAATCAGCCAAGAATGACAGAGGGTCATGGGGACCGTGCTCTGAGGAGGAGGTAGTGAGGAGGAAGAGGAAGAGAACTACATGCTGAAGGTTGTCCTGAGAAGCGTTGAGTGCAGATTGACTGTGCTCTGCTAGAAACCAAGAAATATTTAACCTGGTGTCCTAAAGCGGTATTCTCCTGTCCCAATCCTATTCTCTCTGGAAAATCTAGGCAAGAGGGGGGATGTGTTGGGATTTTTGCCCACCTTTCTAGCCGTCTAGATTACTATGGATCACTAGGGGATAATTTACTATATCAAGTGAATTGGATATCAATTGACCTCAATTTCAGGATAATAATGTTCAAGGGATTTTAGGTACTTCGCCTGGTTCAGATCCAATGAGGATCAATATGGGGTAATACTTAAGATCTCGCCAGGCAGAGTTGCTGACGAAATGGGGGCATCTAATAGTTGATCAAGGATTAACTATCAGGTGTATTGATTAGGATTGGTCAGTTTCATCACCAACCAATTGAGAATTTGAGGGTCATGTTATGAGGCAAGTGATGCCACCTGCAACTAGTGAATCAAACGGTTGGTTTGTGACCTGCCAAAATGGGTAACAAGTCCCATTACCTAAGCAGGTCGCTCACCAAATATGGTTGGTTTGCTGGGATTGAGTGGACTAAGTTAGGGACGTTTCATGACTCTTTCCATTTTAGATCTCGAGGATGTCTGATGAAGGAATCCTAACCATATAAATAAGGCTATGTATGGTGAGACAACGAAGGGAAGTTCAATGGCAACAGCTGCCGTTTCATGGCTGAGGTGCCAACTGAGGGTTGGGCGCCAAATTACCTCTATCTTTTCCCTGATAATTCACTTTGATAAAGAGTCTAATTTATCAGAATTCAGTTTTGGTTTTAGTTCTATACATCTTCAGAATGTTCTTGCTTGTGTGCTTTAATTAAGGGCTCTTTAGCAGGGTAAAGAGTAAGGATTGAGGATCCTTAGAAGAGAAGCTGAGCTTATACAGGAATTGCTGTAGACTCAGGAGACCAGAGAAAAGGCCATAAACTAGGGACTTGAGCATGGATCAAGTTATGCAGATAAGGGTATAAATCCCTACTGAAGACATCAAGATTATTTTGAGGGGAAATAAATGTTGAGCATTGGACCAGAAATGGTTATCTATTCAACTATGGATAATAGTCTCCATACAATTATCAATCAAATATCATCTACTATATGACAAAGTGAAGAGTGCACATACCAAACCTGAGCAGTTAATCAATTTAGGGGTCATTGGTCATAAATAATCAGTGAAGGACCCTAAATTTTAACATCTCCTAAGGCTACACCTATATGGCGTTGAATGATAGTAGGGGCGTTTCTAAGCCCAAAGTGCAAAACACAAAACTGGAAAACCCCTTTTCTGGTACAGAACACAAATAGCCACTCCTGGCTCATCTTAATCTTGATCTGATTGAACTCATTTAAGCAATCAGTTTTGAGAAGACTTTTGCCTTTTCCACAAAGCAAGCAATCTGTGAGTCCACCAGGATGGGATGCAAATTTGGTACTGTGACGTTATTTAAGTTTTCGTAATCTAAGCATGGTTGTGGTACCATTGGCTTTTAATACAAAGAATTGGTGGGGAGAATACTGGGGAGGTACGTTGAAATATTGCGCCTTTAGCTAACTGCTCCCTAACCCACACATCTAAGTATGCTTCCTCCCATACAGTTAAAGGATAAATGGGAGAAGGTTTATGCACCAGATCAACAGTGAGTTTGAACTCACAATAAAAACTATGAACGTGCTGGTAGTACATTGGCTAAAGCTGCATTAAACGAAGATTCCAGCCCTTCCAAAAAGGAAGGTAAGGATACCTCTAATGAGGGTTTAAGAAACGGAGCAAGACTGAGTGCATGAACATTGGGCCATTGTGGCAAATCGCCCTGAGGGTTAGCTTCAGACAAGAGGACAACTAATTTTAGACCATTATTCACAGTTAAGGACAAGGTGTTGTCTTTCAAGTTTGTTCTGATGTCAAACTTTTGCCACCACTCAAGTCACAAGGTAATGGGTACATGAGATCTTTAATAGCTTGGAAGCGGTCAACCAAATGATATGTACCAACTTGATAATCCACTAACTCCAGAACTTTCAGCGTGGTAATACCTTGTGAAGCCCATCCCTAACCATACTACCTAGCAAATAATTTAACTCAAGGTAGTCTAGGACTTAGTCAATAAAGTTCTCAGGGCTCCTAAATCTACCAAAATAGTTGTTTTGTTTTTCCTAAAAGGGATGAAAGTGTAGCTGTCAACAAAAATATCCAGAATGGTCTTTATTCAAGCAGAAAGCGCAAACACCTCTCCAGGAAGCCCTTCATCAGCATAAGCATGCTTCCAGGTTAAGTTTCACATTATAAAATGGAGAGGGATTATTGGCCACTCTTACTATTGAGGTCACATATCCCACCATAACTTCAGAAGTTGCATAGATGTTTTTATATTTTAAAAATCTCTCTTTTTCCACTTTCTGTGTTCTGAGGATCATGGTAGGGTCAAGCATGGATTTTCTGGTGTAATTTGGTACACAGGAATAGGGTCCGTGTCAGTGCCACAAGAGCTGACACCTGGCTCATTTTTTTGTATAAATCCGCTTTATCAATAAGCGTTTTTGTGTGTCAAATCCCCATACCTGCTCCGATGGCCTGTTATGCATTATTATCCAGGGCCATCACCACCAAGCCCTTCATTGATGCTCCAGACTACACCATGGGAACGCAATGCAAATAAAAAATCGTTTCTGTTGATTCATTCTTGTTAAATTTGGGGCTAGACTTTTCCAGACCCTCAAATTCTTCAGAAATGGGAGGGAATTGGTGGGGAGCACTTCCCCGTTCAAGGGGAAAAATAGTAATGGGCGCCATATTTATAGAAGCTTCCATGGATGACATCATAATGGCGGAATTGACTGAGATATCTACTTTACACTCATGGCTGGGCCCTTTCTTGCTTCAAGTTAGGCAGAACTCAAAGAAATGGAAGGATAAGATTCTTACTTTTTGAGAGATGTAATTGAGATTTTGGGGCCAGTATTTATAGGAGCCAACCCAGGTGAAATCATGGTGGCCAAATTAATTGGCTCTTTCTGGTTTGGTGTGGGGAAATCGCCTCAAAGATTCAATCAGTTGGTCAAAGTTGGTAGAGGGCGATTGCCATAATGGGAGTTTCATGTAGGGAGGTCCAAGGTGGAACATAAAAATGACGTTCTAATGACATCAGGAAAAGGTAGAGCCTGTGATCTATCACAAAATTCACATGAAATCTTTCTTTACCAGGTGGCCAGCTTTTCACAAAAAAAGAACTAGTAGAAGGTGTGGATGGATGACACGTCAGGTGGACGCTGCTCCAGGACATGCTACAAATTCTCCGCTGATCCCCACAAAAGCGGCTGTTCATGGAACACAGCAAAAACCCACTTAGCAGCCTCCAGAGATAGCTGATATAGCAAATCCACCCCACCAAGGATGGATGAGAACCAGACAATTTGTTATTGCCAAAATAAGCTTCTGAAGAGAGGGAAGCAATGGCCTGTTTTTTTTGGAATAAGTCTCACGGTAAAGTCTGGGAATAATGACAACAGGATCACAAAAGTATGAGTTCACTAGGCATGAGCAGTGTCAATTTAAGAATTAGAATAAGCTCGCTGGTGCGTTTAGGCCTAAACTCCAACAAATAGGGGATTAAAAACACTTATAATAAAATTAAATAAATAATAAAATCTAGAAAGTTGTAATTTTTATATGTTTATTAGTTGCCGTGGGTGTAAGAAAACAAACCCTCTTAATAAGATGATAGTGGTATCAAAAAATGTTGAGGCTCAAAGTTCAGATTGCTTAATAAAGTCTGAATTAAGTAATATGTGCTGTTGACCTATCAGATCTTTTGAACTCGCCTCATTTGAATGAAAGAGCTGATTGAGGGTTGGGAGCAGGAAGGACTAGTCCATTACATAATGTCTTTATATATTTTACCCAATCAATGGGCTGAAGGAAATTTTTACTTAACGGGACCCCTTCTGACCCTATAAAAGGGCGGTTTCTGCCTTGCAGGCTGTATTAAAATAGAAGAGGCCAGGAGAGGAGCCTTTGATGAACTCCCTGAACTCAGCTGATGATTTGGGGAAATCTTATAGCCTGAACTCATAACGTTTTGCTGAATATTACTAAATTTATTTCCCCAATTCAAAGGGTTCCATTGAGAATTTTCCAGGGTCTTTTGGCCTATTTCATCCTTATTTTTATCCATATTATTAACTGATACACTCTTACTACACAATTAATCTTGTAATTGTCCAACATTACCTCTTTCAAGAGTGCTAGGGGAAGAGTAAAGGTGTAAGGTTTGGCCATGGACACAGTTCACAGTAAATCCAGCTGCCAGGAATTTGATAGAGAATTCATCCCCTCGCTTATAGGTGATTATAAATGGGCCTTCCCATATACTAACACACTTTTCAATTCTTGGAGTGATTCAATTGTGGTAATACAGTACCAAGTTTGTATACTTGGAATGAAGGAAGATTGCCCTGAGATCACTAGCAGCTTGGCCTTCTTTGATAACTGTCTTTGCTAAATTATTCATGGCCTCTGATTGTAACTGGATGATGTATTGGGCCAACTTTTTCATGGCTTGCTCAGGGTCAGTCCTGTCAGAGAAAATATCCTTGGTTAAAAATGCTGGCACACCAGGCTCTTGACTATATAACACACAGAAAGGGGACATCTTGAAGATGCGATGATAGCTAATATGGTAAGCCATAAGGGCACTGGGTAAGTAAAGATTCAAGTGGAGAGGGTCTGAAGTGGCCATTTTGCGTATAAATCAAGATCAGGGTTCCATTAACTCTTTCTACTGCCCCATTTGTGGAAGGGTTATAAGGGGCTGAGAAGAGTTGTTGAGCTCCCATGTAGGTAGCGAGGAGCTTCACCACTTGGGAGGTAAAATTTTTCCCATTGTCACATAGGAGGACCTGGGGGCACCCATGTCAGGTGAAGATATACTGGTGTAAGAAGGTGGCCGTGGCTTTAGCAGCCTGAGCGGGAAGAGAAAAAGCTTCAATCCATATGGCGAAATGATCAATTCTGACTAGAATATAGCGATTACCACCTGTAGTCTAAGGGAGAGGACCTACCACGTCCAGATATATGGTGTATAAGGGTTGCTGAGACGTAGTCGGTTGCTACTGATACCAAGTCTTATAGCTGAATTGCTTTTTACAAGTCAGACAGGCATACAGGACTTCAGCTATGGTCTCCATGATGCCTTCCCATCAATACCGCACTTTAATCCACTTGTAGGTTTTTTGGACTCCACCATGGCCCATGATAGTGTGAGACTTTTTGATCACAGGTACTCGCTCAGACGGCCGGAGATAGGGTAAACAGTTTACTCCTACTTTCTTGTATAACTTCGCACTTTCCACCTTGGTATTGCGAGAGTGCTGAGCTAGCATCTTCTGTACTGGTTCATCTTCATCAGCCCATGCGTCAGGAGTCATTAGGAGGTCATGCAACCTCTTTGCTTCACTATTGTCAAGGTGAAGGATAGGAAGCCGTGTCAACCCATCAACGTACATATGGCGTGTCCCAGCTTGATGCTCAATGGTCATATCGTAGTGCTGGAGCTTAAGAGCCCAGCGAGCCAACTGACACATTGGGATCTTTCATATTTTGTAAACACTTTAAAGAAGCTTGGTCAGTGACAACTTTGAATGAAGTCTATATAAGAAGGGGCAATAGTATTTGACAGCGAGCAAAATGGCCAGGCATTCCTTATCAGCGACGCTGTAGTTGCGCTCATCCTTTGAGAGCATCTTACTGAAATAGAATACGGGATGATTGACCCCATTTTCATCCAACTGAGCCAAGATAGCTCTAGCGGCATAAAAAGAGGCATCTGTAAACAACATGAAAGGCTTGTCGTAGTCAGGGTAATGGAGGATAGGCCTTTTTAAAATAGCCTCTTTAGGGTCTCAAAAGTGGCTTTTTGTTCAGCACCTCAACGAAAAGGAGTGTTCTGGCCAAGAGACGTACAGGGGGCTCACTAAGATGGGCGAACTTGAGGATGAATTGATGGTAATACCCCATCATGACCAAGAATACCTGTATGTCATGAAGGGTTTTGGGCTCCTCATTTTAGATATCGCTTCCACCTTTTCTTGGAGGGGTTGAATCCCATCTTAAGAGATAGCGTGCATAGGAAATCTAACTTTTTTGGAAGAAAGTACATTTTGACGGCTTCATCTTGATGTTGGATGCCCATAACCATTAAAACACTTCCTTCAGGTGAGAGATGTGCTCGTTGAAGGTCTTGGAAAAACTGTGATTTCATCATGATAGACAATCGTACAGCTGAGCTTGAGATCCTGAAGAATATGATCCATCGCCCACTGAAAAGTGGCAGTTGCATTGCATAACCCCTGGGGTAGCTGAGCGGGTTGGAAAAGGCCCTCGTTATAAATAAAGGCGCACTTCTCCTGGTCCTGTGGTGAAATGTCCATCTTCCAGTATTCACTAGCCAAGGCCATGGCAAAAAAGAACTTGGACCCAAAGAGTTGATCCAGAGCGTTTCCAATTCGGGGGATTGGGTAGCTGTCCTTCTTGGCGAGGTTATTCAGCTTATGGTAATCCAAAACTACCCAATGACCTCCGTTTTTCTTCTTTATAAGTAAAAGAGGGGATAACTAATGGCTTTGTGAGGGCACCATCAACCCAGAGTCCAACAATTATTTGAGCTCCGTCCGCATCTGTAACTCCTCAACTTTTGATTTGTGGTAGGGCTTGGATCAAATGTTATGAGTATCCCCAACGTCAATAGTGTGAGTATGACCTTTCAATTGCCCATAGTCGGTGTCAGAGGTAGAGAAAATGCCGCTATAGGACTCCAGTAAGGTGTGGACTTTATCCAACTCAGCTGGGGTTAGTTCATCGGAGATATGAATGGAAGGTAGGATACATAAAGATTGGCCAGCGGGTAAGCCCATATCTGCCATAGATAATACAGTGAACTTTTTTTTTCCTCAAGGGAAACCAACATGCCTCTTTTTTTAGCACTAGGTGGTCCCAACCTAAAGGGGGATACACCGATCTATCAGCATGCCTCTTCCAATCTCCAAATGATTTTTTAAAACCATATCCTTCTTGGTGAAATTCCCTAGCAGAAGGTTGATAGGTCATTGGTAGGTAGATCTAGCGCGCCAGGCAAAACTATGGGCTCCAAGGGACTAACTCCATCAATTCTGGTTAGGTGCAATAAGAAGTTGTGGGGGAATTGTAGGGTAATCTTAGTGTCAAGCACCCTTTTTTCAACCACTTTGATTACTATCTCTTCAGAAACATAGAAAGGGATACCCTCAAGGGCGTCTAGTTATTAAGCAACATTTTTGTATGACGTCCTTCTGTGGTGTAGTGTAATGATAAGGTGGAAGAGGGGAACTCAATTGTGCAAGCATAATCTTTTTTATCAAGCTCATCGTTTGTCAGAATCAGAAGAACCTCGTAGTTAAGCAAGGAGAGATAGCCCTGCTCAAGTTAATAACTCAATCATATTTGAGCATGAACTGGGTACAAAAAATATATCATAGGTATTGTTGGTCAGGTCCACCGCTGGAGCTGACAATATGAGCTTCCAAAAACAAATGGGCAGATAAGAGTAGGCTCCAATGGCGTGAGTATTGTTTGGCCCCGTAGTTCTAAACTCCTGTGTATAGTCAAGGTTAGGTAACTTTTTTTAATTAGTTTGGATGACACAACGATCACATGGACTCAGTGTTGAGGATATCTTTGTCCTTCACTCTATTAACAACAAACTCCACTTTAGCTAAAGTTCCACCCAAGTTGGGGGGAAAAGCGAGGATCCACCTTTAGCTGGAGAGTAGAAGAAAGGCGTTACAATTTCTGGAAATTTATCCCGGATAGACTGCAGTTTATACACACTATGAGTAGATCAGATCATTGTGGCAATGAGCTGGTCAGCATCACTGGCGGTATCAATAACCTACAGGCCTTTCAACCTGATAAAGATATGTTTGGTGGGGTATCCTAGCCATATCCATTCTTTCTGGGTTTAATTGGTTGGGTACCTACACTTCACCTGGGGCTCCTAGAACATGATGACCCACATCTTCACAACAACTTCAGATTCATCATCAGAGGGGTTATCAATGCATTTGAGGGAGCCCACAGGGGGTGAGGTATGTTCAGGGCTTCCTTTATGGCAGGATTGGTGGGGTTGTTCCTCCACCTTATTAACTTTTGGGGGAAGCGTTGGAATTGTCATGACTCAATTTTTGACCTTCAAAGTAGGGGGTTTGTGCTGCCTCATGGAGACAAGGTTCAGACTAGAGTTAGCTGGATGAGAGGCCAAGAGAGGTAGCGTCATGGAAGTGGATGCTTTAACTATTCTAGGTTTGGGTTGATAAGTGGCAGTGAGCTTTTGTGAAACAGGCAGTTTAGCTTTTGTGACCTGGTCATTTAACCCATGGTTAGTGGGGGCTATCAACACCCGAGAAAAGGTTTAGGCTGAAGAGAAGGCTTTGGAACCACTTGGGAAGGCCACTCTGAAAAAAAATATGAGCAAGACAAAGGGTTAACTGATTTCACCAACTGAGCTTTTGAGCTGAAGATGAAGGAGAGCATTGCCTCATCACAGCCATTATTTTGAGCTATCTTCACATGGTGGAGGAGCACCTTGTCACTGAAGCTCTGCGGAAACAGGGTTCCAGAAGGAGATAGCCATTGAAGTGGCTGGAGGGTTGATGTAGATGCACTCCTCGTAGCTTTTTGCATAAGTTCAAGTTCATGAAGCTCAGCCACTGCTAGCAGAGCCTCTATAATATCCTGTATTGTTTTGAAGGTGCGCTTGACTGCAGAGATATGTATTACTAAATGGGGATGAGACGCCAAAACAGCCATGATCGCAGCAATGGCATCATCTAGAGGTAGTAGTTTGGTAAGCAACAGAGGTTAGCTTTACTATAAAAGTGCTCAACAAAAAGAGGGGATCAATTCTCCCTCTTTCAGGATAAGGCACATAAAGTCCTGTTTTTGCCTTTGTAAACTCTGTAGGAGCCAAATTCGTCAATAAGCGCTTGTTTCACATCCTTCCAGGTGCTAAGTGTGGGCATGGTGGGAACCATTATCTCTTGAGCCATACGAATCAAGAATGGAAGGATATATTTGAGTTTTTGCTGGCCAGTTGCTCCTCCATCGCAGATTCATACATAAAGAGGAAGGTTGCAATACTGCCCTCACCCAGAATAAACTTGTCCCTGAAAAAGGGTTGTGAATGGTGGTAGAGGCTCCATAAAGGCCTTGAGAGGGCTGCAGCTTGAGCCTTTTGAGTTAAACAAAGCACTAGGTAGCTGTAGTTCCAATACAGTGATCCTAGACTCAGCTGAAAGGGGGAGGTTGTGAGGGGTAGTTTCCACACCAAGCTCCATTTTTATTATGTTTTATTGTGGTATACAGGCTCCCCTGTAGTGAGCACCACTTGTTGGATTTTAGGATTTGAATAAGCTCGCTGGTGCGTTTAAGCCTAAACAACAAATAGGGGATTGAAACCACTTATATAAATAAAAAATACTAAAAACTGGAAAGTTGTATTTTTTATATGTTTAATAGTTGCTGTGGGGGTAAGAAAATGGACCCTCTTAATAAGTCAATAGTAGTATTTAAAAGTTTGAGGCTCAAAGTTCAGATTGCTTAGTAAAGTCCAAATTAGGTAATATGAGCTGTTGACCTATCTGATCTCTTGAACTCACATTATTTGGATAGAACATCTGATTGAGAGTCAGGAGCAGTAAGGACTAGTCCATTAGGTAATATCTTTTTTTAGTACTAGATGGTCCCACATTAGGTAATATCTTTATATATTTGACCCAATCAATGGGTTTGGAAATTTTTGCACTTGGTGGGACCCCTTCTGACCCCTATAAAAGGGCGGTTTAGCCTTGCAGGCTGTATTAAAATAGAAGAGGCCAGGAGAGGAGCCTTCAACGAACTCCCTGAATTAAGCAGATGATTTGGGGAAATCCAACCGGCCAAACTCACAGTTTTTTGCCAAGTATTACAAAATTTATTGCCATAATTCAAAGGTTCCACCAAAAATAGGCCAGGGTCTTTTGTCCTATTTCATCCTTATTTTTGTGCATATTATTAACTGATACACTCTTACTACACAATCGGACTTTTAATCGTCTGACAAGCAGGAAGGTTGGGAACTTAGCAGTTGGTAGTTGCAAGGATAACGCTGAGATTCACAAATATAATATTAAAAAGAGAAAACTGCAGTAAGCACCACAGTGGCCGTGATAAACGGCCAGCACACCCAATACACAAATAGAGAAAACCCTAATGGATAATTTATTTGTACATAATTAAAAAAAGTTAAGGTGTGGTTAGCCTGATAGGTAAACCTGCTTCCACCCTAGTGCAGGTTTCAAGTTTGAAACCTGTATTGGCTAGAAAAATTCTCAGTGTGGTATATTTGTCTCAAGGTCGACCTCCCTCAAATATTAAATAAAGAAAGTTGGTTGAATAATGTCAAGAGAATGTCTGTAACTCTCTTGTTCCCAGAAAGGTGGTGCAGAATGCACATCCACACTGCCTGGGAACTATCATTAGCAAAATTGAAAACAAGGCACCGCAGAGGGTGCTGGAGCAAAAGGAACCCAGGGTAAGGGTGTACAACGCAGTATATAATATTAGAAAATAAATAAACAATAAAACCTTGTTGGAATCCAAAGGGGAGTCCATAATCAAGTGGAGAATGGTGCCAGGGCGCTTGTGTGCCTCAATCTGGAGGTACCAGGGCGGCCAGAGGTGCACCAGATACTATAGTTAATTTTGTTAAAATAAAATGGCCAATGTTGCTAAGACCTTTTCAAGGAGGTCCACGCACAGGTTTGCCCAAGGAACTATACAAAAAAACGCAAAACTAACGGGAGATTTTATTAGGAAAGTTGACCAACAAGGAGAGTTGGTCTTGAGGAACTATAATTAAACACTGGGTGGAGAGCATCAATCTGCGTTAGTGGTGCTAAGCCCAAACAAACCAAAAAATACACACCAACTGAAATGGTGCTGCAGCTTGAAATAGTCTAAACTTGGGTTATCGCTTGTAGCTGAATTCGTCCAGATTTGGCAACATTGTATACTGAATGGGTTTTAAAACACTGTTCTCCAAGCAACTGTAATGAACCGTCATGATTAATAATGTAGCTGGTCTGGCTTAATGCCCATAATTTAATTCAGGGCCAAGCGTCATGCACATCCCCAGGACCAACTCGGGCATATATTGCCTGTAACCAGCGTTAGTCCAGGGTAAGTTCTAAGTCAG
The DNA here is from genome assembly GCA_022478985.1 of Massospora cicadina. Classification (NCBI taxonomy): domain Eukaryota; kingdom Fungi; phylum Entomophthoromycota; class Entomophthoromycetes; order Entomophthorales; family Entomophthoraceae; genus Massospora; species Massospora cicadina. The sequence goes on along the minus strand of JAKSZP010002863.1, from coordinate 115,996 downwards.
AGAGGCCTTTTTAAATTTATCTTTTTGGCCTTCTGACGTCCAGCCTTGTCCCTGAAATCTGTTTCCTCAAATATGCCATGTAACTACGAGAGATTATTGAAGGTGTCAATGATCTGGCCTTGGCTAGGGTAAGCCCTAGGGTTCTGCTGGAGGCCCCTATACTAGACCACCTCTCTGCACATCTATTGAATCATTCTTATCAAAGTATAATAGTAGATGGAGGCAGAAAATAGGATCCTTGGGAGTCAGGGTAATAGCCCACTTCTCCTTTGTTGCATGAGCTAGGCCTCTGATATGATAAAGGGTTTCACTAAAGGCTTGGGGCCCTTCATCCTCCTGTGAGGATATTGTTTCTGATAAAGCTAGAGGGATGGTCACTAAGACTTACACACACTGTAAAAATACTTTTGTAAAAGTTTAATTACCCATAATTGCTTTTTTACCATAAAAGTTATAGTCACTTTCTTTTAGTACTTTTGACACCATAATTAAGCTATAGCTCTTAATTGAAGAGGGATGTTTAGATTTGTTATTTCATGTAGAGATAGCTATTACCACTACAGGATGATGTCGTAAGAACGTTAGTGTAGTCAAGCTCTTCTCTGAATATGTTCTGCTTTCTATCTCTAATCTAACATTTAGAAATATTAGATATTGGTATAATTTTTTCTATGTTTCTGGTAAAAAACTTAAACACTTCGTCAACTGCCATCTAAAATTGCAGAGAGGTATTAATATTAATAGATATAAGAGTCAGAATCATATTAATTTGCCTTAAATCTATAAACTTGATCTACTGGTACATGTCATGGATGATTATTTATTTAGCAATGAAATAAGAAACAGTATCTACAATAGAAAACCTTGATTATCTATATCCATAGATATATTAAAATCTCTTAGCAACAAAATTACATCATTGCATTTCAGTTATGAAATTCAACCCATTCTTTTATTTTATTTAAATGAGGCAAGCCGACGAGGGAATGGACAATACTGAGCTCAGAGGATCAAAGATTATACCAAACTAAAGTTGAACAAACAAAAAGAGATGAAAGTATTACACAAACTGAATCAAAAAATACAAAACTAAAATGATCCAATCAGGTCAGAGGCATAAACTGCTAAGCATCATATGGTGAGGGGGTGAGTGGGGATTGGGAGGCTGATTTTCCTCCTCTGTGTATGACAGTGTACGGCAAGACACTGAGAGCATGGCCATGGGTGCATCCTCAAAATGGGGGTCAAGGTAGCAGAGTGGGGCTTGAAGCTCAAATTTAGCTATGAGGAGGGTGGTGATATAATTGGATAGGATTTCTCAGCCTTGAGGCGAACTTTAGGAAGGGTGTGAAGGTGGCAATGTTGTTGCTGGTAATGCGGGGCTTGGGGCCAAAATTTTACCATTGGAACTTTTTGTATTGCTTTGTTGGTGACTTGGTGGAATATAAGGAATTCTTTAAAAAATTTGTTGCATGGGGGAAGGACAGAGGCGGGTTTTCCCTTAGCCAAGACTACAACTGATTTTGCTACAACCTTTTTGGAGGGGTCAACAATCAGGGGAGGCAACAGTCTCTTTGGTGAGTTGGTGGTCACTTCATATTTCATCAGCATCAGAGTGTATAGCATAGTGCCAAGTAGAGAATTGAGCTGCATATTCTGCATTTAGGTACATTTTGAGGCCAGAGGCCTCAACTGAATTGGGGACAGGATTTCCTAAATAATCAAATTTTTAAAAATAATCTCAGGGACTTTGGTTGAAAACAATAGGATGGTAGGCATAAGGGTGGGCTGGTTTGGGTGGCTGGGCGGGTTTTTTGAATTTGCTGGGGTCCATGCTGGCTCCTGATTAGTTGATTTGGGAGTGAGAATTTGACATGTAGGTTCATTATTGGCTAAATCAGTGGCAGTTGCATCTACCATTTTGGGTGGATGGGGAGGGAGGATTGTGCCCTATTTAAAAAAGTTTTTGGATTGGCAATGGGAGCATCATGGGGGGTCAAGCATGTGGTCTCCATCTCAGGCTATCGTGGGGCAGCGCCACTTTGAGTGGTCCAGGTCAAAAAAATGGGGCATATTGTGCACCCTTTTTCTACTCTGGCCAAGAAAGGGTGGTTGGGGGAAAATGGGACAATGGTGCAAGGGGGAATCAAAATGGCAATTTTGGTTGATATTAGGCGTACAGTTGCAAAGGCGCGAGGGCCTGCAAGTCAGTTGGCTCCATTTAGAACCACAAATTGTAGAATGGGGTCAGCGTCATATACTGACAACCCAGCTATTAGTTCAAGATATAAAGTATCAGGGGGAGTGTGTGGTGATGCCTGCAAAATTGAACCACAAGAATGGTGTCATCAGGAAACCAGGTGTGGGTGGTTGGGATGGGGGTTCCCCAGAGCACCAGGGAAATGTTGGCTGCTTTGCAGCATTGGCTTCACAGGTGAAGATGTCAAAGTACCCCTTGTAGGGGTAAAAGTCAATAAAGCCTGCAGGCTGCATAATCGCCTGGTCTAATTCTATAATTTATTTGCCATTGTAGGGAAATGAGTTGCCATATTCAATCTGGAGGCCAAATCACATCTTGTTTTATGGGAGAACAATGGGGCTACGAGGCACTGCTTGGGAATGTGCAAGGTGGAGGGCGAAATTCTTGGGTGGGGGAGCATATTGACCTGAGGCATTGGGGGGCTAGTTGACCTAGTTTGAAAGCATTTTCCTGCTGGGTGGAAGATGCTAGGGGGTTTTTGCCACTGCCCCATTTTGGAGCAGCAGGCAGTAGGGCCAAGGACATCATGGTTTTGCTGTGTGTCAGTGTTTCAAAGTTGTTTAGTTCTGTTGTAATTTTAAAATTTGCTCAAAAGTGATATCAAGTGAAAAGAAAAAAATTCAAGCCAAATTGTTCCTGAAAAAAGTAAGATTTATTTTTTCTAAATAAACTACCTAGTCTTGCTATAAGCCAATACTGCCACAATTTGGCTCATAGAGACTTAGTCAAAATATACATATATTTTCAGTTTATTCCATCTATGCATTCACACTACATCAAGCTCTTTAATCTCTCATCTAATTTCAGGAAAGCCTATTATATAGATATTAATTATTCTGTTTACATTTATGACTTATTAGTACCCTATTAGTAAATTTAACTTCTCTTTTCATACAAAGGCACAACTACCCAAAATTTTATATAATTATACTAAATCTTATTGCAACATGTGAACATAATTTTTACCATTTCTTTATCAAATAAAGTAAAAAAATTATTTGAGGTGGGTTGACCTTGGGACAAATATACCACACCGAGGATGTTTTCTAGCCAGTTTAGTTTTCAAACTCAAAACCTGAACTAGGGACCATCTAGTACTAAAAAAAACCTGAACTAGGGGTGGAAGCAGTTTTACCCGCTTGGCTAACCACCCTCTTTGTCAGGTAAAGTAGCTAACTTTTTTTACATCATGCTGGTAAATATTTCAGGGCCCAAACCATACAGACAATTACTTTCTGTACTGTAGCTTAACAATACCTATCAGAAAAAAAAATAAGAAATTATATATGATATGATTATGTAAAAATGCACAATTATTACTTCTATAATTAAATTTGTTTTTTTGTAATAAATCATTAACAAGTGTCAGGCTTTGCACTAATTTTGAAGCCTTACTTTTTTTAGTACTAGATGAAGCCTTACTTTTAAGGTTAAGATTTATCTATTACTTTAATCAATTTCAACTTATCTATTGCTATCAAGATCAGTTTATTTATTATTCAATACTTTAATGGGTTTAAAAACTGAAATCATTATTAATATCATGATTTAAAGCATCATGCAATTTCCCCTGAATAATGCCAAATTCACAACCAGACAGATTCCAAATAAATCAGCAATTATTGCTTCACTGGCCAATGATATAGGAAAAATTCCCTAACCAAAGGGAGGATACCCCAGTGGTAGAGTATAGACCCTCTACCACTGCCTCCCAAGTTCGATCCCGGTAATGGACTTTGGGTAGGGGACGATTTTGACTGTGTTGGTTTTGCGCGCCAATGTCCCGAACTGAGATAGCAAATAGCAAAGGCGGTCCATGGAGTTCCTGGCCTATCATACACCGCGCATGGAGGTTTTCCAGGTTTTATCCTCCTTTCCCATTTTCTTCACTTCACTAATTGGTGCGGTATCATCCCCAGGTCGGCCCACCTCAAATAAAATTTAAAAATTTAAAAATTCCCTAACCAACTTATTATCCTGATATGAAGTATGAAGTTTTGTTCACTAATTCACTCTCCTATAGCCCCATATAGATTGCTTATGCCTCCTATTAAGCCTTACTGTCCATTGGCTTATTATGGCAGCTAATGGAAGATACTTAACTGGGTTACTATTATTGATCTCAGTCCAGTCTTCAATGATAGATCCTGATCTACTCCAACTCTAAACATAGGCTGTACCATCACCTCTTAAATTCTTGAATCTACTTCCACCCTTAACATGTGGTAATCGCCTTTCACTCATTATAATCCTGATTTACCTCTAGTACTTTAGATAGTACTATTATTTACATAAATATTTAACCTCTTATAAATTATTTATTTTGCAGGATTAATGTTCCTTGGGACTCTAAACCATCCTTAAGCTGGTTAAAACTATTTTATTACATTAGTCTCAGGGGAAAACATCATACTATCTCTTATCAGCATGGTCAATCAGCATAAAATCCAAAAGTAGTCTCACTAGAGGGGCACTCCAAGCTGCCACTATGAAATCATCAATCATCTAAGGATAACGCTCTCTTAAAACCGCTGAACATCCTTTTATTAGGTGAAGTTCTGTTTTTATCTGGAGAAGAGGGACCTTAGAATCTGATAAAGAGGTTAAGTCCTTACACAATTTTATCACGTGAATCTCTGAACCTATAATGACGGTTAAGTTTCACTTTTCTGTTGTCCAACTGGCATCTCTGAGTACTTAACCAGTCCTTGACAAAAAGTTGAAAATAATTACCTCTGCAACCAAATTTATATTCTAATATTAAAGTGGGATGCATTTTCAATTTAAAATTATTACATGCTGTCACTATTCTGATAACGTTATAATTAATTTTTAATGTATTAGTAGTATCCTTGATGAGGCCTCTGCAAAACTGACAAGATGAGCTGAACGCTCTCTGAATTCTGACAATTTTCTTGTCTTGTTGAGAAAATATCTTCATCTAGATAGTTTCTAATTACTTAACATGTTGTAAAAATTTACTCTAAGTGGTTGATTATTGGTCATCAACCCAGTAACCTTTTTACTACACAGGTTTGATTTCCTCATGCACTTTGTCACGTTGTATAAATGTATTAATCAATAATAGTATGGAGACTATTATCCATAGTTGAGATTGAACTATTATCAGGCCCAGCGATTCAGCCAGTACTTCCAATTAAATACTCTGTAAGTCATACTCATAGGGATTTGTTCCCTATATTCTTGTCCACCCAATCTTTGTTAAGATACCCTGGTGACAGTCTCTCTCAGCCCAACACACAGTCGGAAGCTATCCCTGATTGTGGTTCCTTCATCTCTAGATCCACGCTCAAATCTTTACTCTTCTCTCTGAGAGCCTTCCAATTATCGCCTTCTGCAATAATATCCTTGAGATGGAATGACACAATAGAAGCTGATAGTCTAACTATACACCAAATTGACAATATTACTGTAGATACTACTAATCTTAGTATTAATATTATTGATAATAATACTAATAATACTGTTTTCATTATAGTAAATCCTAGGGAATCATATAGTAGGGGATTTGGCTGTCTAACCTTCAGTTGAAATCTCTTCTCTGAAACAGCAGCCATTGCCATTAAATAACCCTTCCTCATCTCAGCAGCAATGGTCTTCCCCATCCTGGCTAGGATTTCATCGTTGGACATCCTCAAGGCCTCAAATGGAAAGAGTCAAAAAGCGTGTCCCTAACGTTTTCCTCTTGATCCAAGCAAACCAACCATAATTGGCTAGCAACCTGCTTAGGTAATGGGACTTATTACCCATTATGGCAGGTCACTTCACCAACTAATCAATTCACTAGTTGCAGGCGGCATCAAACGCCTCACAACTCACTATTCATTCCCAATCAGTTGGTGATGAATCCGACTGATCCCAATCAGTACACCTGATAGTTAGTCACTATCAGATGCCCCTATTTTGTTGGCAACTCCGCCCAATGAGATCTTAAGTATTTGTCTGGATCAATCCCTGATGGATATGACCAGGCGAATATCCCAAAATCCCTCAAACATAGTTACTCCAAAACTCTGGCTAACTGAATTCAGATCCACTGCGCCTTAAGGAATTTTCCCCTAGTTATCCAGGTAATCTAGCAGGCTGGGAATATGGGCAAAAATTCCAACATATCCCCCCTCTTGCCTAGATTTCCAGCAAGAAAAGGTCTGGGGCATGAGAACACCACTTCAAACACCTGGTCAAAAACTTCATTGGTTCAAGCGGAGTACACTTGTCAATACTCAATGCTGCTCGGGATGACCTTTGGCATATGGAGTTCTTCCTCTTCCTCCTCGCTACCACCTTCTCAGAGTGCAGTCCCCGTGACCTTCTGTTGTGCCAGGCTGATCAATTTAATCGTGATGATATTAGTCCTGGGATCCAGTTTTCCCCCCATCAGGATATACGACCTGCTGTCATATTCATGATTCTTGGTCCAGCATCCTTTAATTCCTGATTTTCTTCTCATACTAGACAGGAGAATCTTGCCGTCAATGCTTGTTTTGTGGCTTGTTTAAAACTACTTATTTCTATTTGCCCTTGTTATTTTGCTCATAACCTCTTGGCTGTAAGACATTCTTAATTCTTCCCTCAGAAAGCTTATTTCATTAACTTTTGAAATTACTTTCTGAAATTGAAGCCTAATGGATTATAGAGTGCATAATTTCAACTTCTATATAAGTCTGACAGCCCCCTTCTAGTTCTGCACATATGTCAAACTCAGAATCCCGCTACCAACAGCTTCTTAACAGCTTGTCAGATTTGGACCTTCGTCTCTTCCAGCAGATGTAACGGGATGCTTGACAGAACCTTTCTTATGGTCCTTCCAGGACTCATACGCCTAGTCTGGCACAAGTGGCTAGTACTTCCATCAAATTACTGGAAACAGTAACTAATCCCCCCAAAACCAGGCTGGCCATCATTTCTAACAACTCTCAGCTGACTCTTCCCTTGCAGTCAATTCCAGAGTTAGACTTCAAAACCATCCTGGATTCAGCTCCTTTCACTGATGCTCCAAACATCATCATAGATGCTCCAGAGATTATGCCAGTTGCTCAGGATCATTCATTCCTGGCTGGGTCAGACTTGCTCCCTGAGTTCCTCTTCTGACTCAGTCAATTTTACAAACCCACTGTACAGGTTTCTGAGCACTCAATCAACAGCATACACTTTGAGCTCCCCTATGCTGAACTCCAGGCCCAAGTCACTGAGGCTTTGACATTAGCGCTGAATCCCTCTGATCTTGACAACCTCCTGGATCGGGATACTACCACTTATGCTCTTTGCTTTGCTGGCCAAGTTCTTTAAAGTTGGTCAATGAAGCTTTTTAGCCTCACCTGGCTTCCACCAGTCATTCAGCTTCAGCTTCCGCGAAGCCTGTAGTCACCATTTTCAGGATGCAATCTCCTTTTTGCACAACCACCTCTTCTCCAGATCTTCCCATCAGTATCTTCCGCTGATGGCGTTAATAGGGGGCATGATTCAGCAATCCCCATCGAGTATTCCTTGTTTGCTGACAGCCCACATGTCCAGTGTCCTCGATGAAGCCTTTCAGCAGGCACTCAAGACAAATCTTCCAGCTCCAGTGCCATATTAGGATTACTCAGGGTTATTCGCTGGTTGCCTCTTTCTATATTACTGCTTTCCTCCCCACTCCAGGGTTTTGCAATTGGCATCTTCTGACATCTCAATTTCCATTCCCCTAGTCACTTTTTCTCAGGGCTCATCATCCGCTCAACAAACGTGGTTTTGTGTAGGTCTCGCCCTCACAAGCGTCCAATCACATATTGATTTCAATGGGCTGTTTCTTCCTACCGTGATCCATCCTCCCTCCCCCAAGAGGTGACATAGGCAAAATCATCCCCATACTGAGAACATTCAATAAAATAAAAATTATAAAAAAACATATCAGTTTTTTATCTATGCAGTTTTATAATCTATTTCCAATATTTTTTATCAACTTTTTATCTTTATTCTTTTTTTCCTATTGGACATGACCTTGTTTCAGTTCAGAGGTCCATCTTTTCCCCCAAAATGTGTACTGGGCACTTAAATCTACCAGTTTTCCATGGTTCAGAGCTCCCTTTTTTGGATTTGACCATATAGATTGGTTCAGAGGTCCTTTTTTTGGACTTGACTTAATCATCAGGACATGACCAACTTAATGGTTCATTGATACTTTGGGAACTCTTTTATTCCATTCCTCGATCCAACGCTTTAAATACTTAGTGTGGACTTGATTTACAACTCTTCCATCCAAGAGATTATTGATGGAATAAGCATCGGTCGCCATCTTGGCAATTACTTCAAATGTACCCAACCACAACACATATAATTTGTTTCTTCATCCAAAACCAAGCATATCGCAATAGGCGACTCTTTCCCCTATTCAATATTCTTCTAATGCCAGTAAGTTCTTGTCATCTGTTGATTTCGCTCATATCCTTTTCTTCAAGGTTGTATTGAATGCTTGTGATTGCATATCAATCAGGATACTCGTCAGTCAGTTTAAGTATTTCTTGATACTCATCCCTGACGTAGGTCCCTCACCAAATAATATCGGTGGCAACGCGTCTTTTCTTCCATATAGTAATTCAAACGGCATCTTTCCAGTCACTGTATGATGACTAATGTTGTAGGAGAATGTCACCAAACTCAGGTACATTCCTCACACTGAAGTTCTCCCTGCAACTAGCTTCCTCAGCATCACAGCCAGCATCCCATTGACCCGTTCTACCAGTCCATTCATCTCCAGCTGGTATGGTACTGACATGACTCCTCAGATCCCCATTATTTCATTTAGCCTTGGTATCACATGAGACGTGAAGTTGGTCCTATTGTCGCTCAGTAGGACTTGGGGGTATCCATGCTAGTAAACTACTTGATCCAGGATGAATCTCGCAGTACTGGTAGCGTCTACTCTGGTTAGGGCCTTTGTTTTGACCCATCTCATTAGATGGTCAAAAGCAATTATGATGTACTTGACTCCCCCTGTGCTTATCACCGCGGTCCCATCATGTCAATGGACACCATGTGCCAGGAAAATCTAGGGCAGACCAGTCAGTATCCAGTTGTGTTCTTGTGTGGTTTGTGCAGCTGACACCCCACACAACAAGCCAGATGATCTGCGACATCGTAGTTAATCAATTCCCAGAAATAAAACTGGCAAATATAGTCAGTTGTTTTTCACAGAACTCCATGCCCGACAACCTTATGAGCCACTTGTACTATCACTGCTCTTTCCAACGGTTTTTGGGAATATTAGCCACTTCCCGTTGATCATATTGAATACTTGTCCATCCTTAGTATCAGTGTTTTCCATCACTTTTCAAACTGCACCTTGGATTTCTCGAGGCTCATCCCCAATTCTTCCTTTGACCATTCTCAGGAATAGCTCATCTGCCTGAAGGTATACCAACTGGACCATTGGCAACCGCGATCAGCCATCCACATTCTGATGAGAAACCCCCGCTTGGTGGACTATCTCATAATCATAAGCCTGAAGCTTAAGTGCCCATCAGGCCAGTCATCCTTCCAGTTTCCTTAGATTGTGCAGCCAACACAGTGAAGAGAGGTCCATCACCACCTTAAAGTGTGTTCCGTGAACATACACCCAAAACTGCTTGAATGCATATATGACCACAAGGCATTCCCACTCAGTTACAGTGTAGTTCCTCTCAGCGGCTGAGAGTGTCCAGCTCACATACACACCGGATGCTCATCCCCAAGTTCGTTTACTTGGCTCAGTATGGCGCCAATTGCCATCAATGAAGCATCAGTTTGAATGATAAACTCCTGATTATAATTAAGATATTTCAGAATTGATGAATTTATCAAATACCGGCATAACTCATAGAAGGAGTCCAGGGACTCTTCATTCCATACAAATACTTTTTTTGGATCCTTTATTAAATGAAATAAAGGCTCAGCTATTCAGGAGAAGTCCCAAATAAATCTTCTATAGTATCCAAACATCCCAAGGAATACTTGGATGTCTCAGACACTTTTTGGTACAGCCATGCGCTCTATAGCTGCTATCTTCTGGGTTTGCGGTTGCAATCCACTTGAGTTGATCACAAATCCCAGGTATTCCAACTCTTTATTAAAGAAAAGCACTTCCTTGGCTTGATCTTCAGGTTAGCCGTGGTCAGTCTCTTAAAAACTTCTTCAAAGTGGTGCGGGTGATCAGTAAACGTCCTAATGAACATAATGATATTGTTCAGATATACCAGGATGCACAAAAACTTCAGGTCGCTAAATATTGCATCCATGGCCCTCTGGAACATCACAAGCAAATTGCAAAGGCCCTGGGGCATCCTCATCAGCTGGTATAACCCCTGTGTGGTAATAATCACGCATTTTTCTTAGTCTTCTTCTGACAAGTCAATCAGCCAGTATCCTAAGATCAGATCCATCACAGAGAAATACTTCGCTTCTCCTAAACAATCCAGCACATTGTCAATCCTCAGTAGGGGATACGATTCCTTCTTCATAATTTTGTTCAGCCTCCGTTAGTCAATCACCACCCAGTTCAATCCATCCTTCTTTTTCATGATCATAAAAAATAGCCCAGGGACTTGACGACGGAACTGGAAGCCCATGCTTCACTAGTTTGCTGATCTCATCCTCCACTAACGCTTCAGCAGCTCTTGATCTTTGGATTGGTCTCATCCTTATCAGTAGATTTTCCCCAGTGTCAACCTTGTGAATTACATCTCATGCGCATCCCAAATCATGGTCATCCTGAGCAAACACTTTCTGATATTTATAAAATAATTTGAGCACCTCCTCCTGCTGGCCTTCTGGCAGATCAGCGAGCTGCTCTCTATCAACCAATAGATTGATGCTTTTGGCTACCCCAGCTGGTAATCCCATTTCATCAAGAACCCAAAATAATGAAATTGTCTCAATTCGGCCATTAGATCAAATGAATAAATGCGATAATCTGATTCCTCTTGATATTCATTAGTTTTTCGCTCAAATTTGCCAGGAGAACTTGTATTTCTCCATGGCCCAGCATTATTATCCCAGGAGCCACCCATGGCTCAACTCTGGGCTTCTTCCAGGGGCTTCCGACTTCTCTATACAACAGCTCAGTAATCTCCAAAGTCAACCCTGTGTCAACTATTATCTGCGATCTGGCCGGTATGGTCCTTTCCTTCTTGATCCTTAATGGTTTTCCCCGGGTTTCTAGGATTTACGCCGGCATCTCTCATTGCTTCCTAACAACTAATTAGTATCAAATTGGTACAATGCCATCATTGTATATCAGATTAATGAAGTTGTTTCTCCAATTCAACGGAGCTTCACCATCCTTCTGGTATACCAATGGTAACATCTGACCCAGGATGGTCAATGTATTATCCTTGAAGTTACATTTAACTCTGTACTTAAGTAGAAACTCCGTTCTGATCAGGATATCATAGCTTTGGTTCACCAAAAATATGGGTGGTGCAGATACTACCAATGACCCAAATTGTAATGGCAGCGCACTATACGCTCCACAGAAAATGGTGGTGTTCAGCCCAGCTGTTCCATATTCTCTCTTGTGTTCCAAGTTTGGGGAGATCTTCATCCTCTTCACCAGCCTGGTCAACACAATATTGATGGGCACTCTGCTGTCGACAATCACCCTCACCCTTACTTGATTCACTTGAATATCTATACATGTACACTTGGAGTATTGTAGTATAGTATCTACTGAGTGAACGGCGGAATTAGAAGCCGAATCTAGGGTATAATAATCTGTGCTAATAATTCAGGAAACAATTTCTTTATTGCGCTGAGGGGGATTAATGATTTGCCTCATCTAAACGGAAGTCTAATAACTCATCAGGATTCTCAGCGGTCTGAATCTTCTCCGCCAGTTGTCAGGCGTACGGCCAGGCAACTTCCTGAATTATCTCAGGGTTGATCTTCTTCGCCCCAGCTCTGGTCACAGCATTCATATACATGTTGACCACTTGGTATAGCTGATCCTGCTCATCGTCTACAAACAGATCATTAATGTCTATCTTTTCATTCATGATATCAGGAGGAATAGGTTTCTCCGCTGCATTAGACTGTTCCTTGTCTAGGCAGCGGGCCCTTTTCCCAAATCCTTGGCGGCTGCTTTCTCCTTGGCCTGGACCACATCAATCTGATCCTTCAGCTTTTTACAGTGTGCGGCAAAATGTCCTTTCCCGCCACACTGATAGCAGACCTTCTCTTTCTTGCTTAACCATCTGAATTCTTCAGGTTTATTTTCTGGCACGGTTTGGTTGGTAGCCTCCTTTGCTCCTTCATTTCCCTTTGTGGGATTCAGATTTTGTACTGAATTGGACTTGAAGCTTCTATTTGGGGCATTGAACGTTGCTCCCAAAATCTTCAGGTTGTCAACCATTTGCGAGGTAGTTATCTCCATTGTGAACATGGAAAACATCATTCAATAAAAATCGCGATAGGGCCAAGGGGCCGCTTACAAAGCGTTTCTAGCATCAAAGTTGTTTAATACTTTTGATCTGGCCAGGATCTGCAGCTCCTGGTAAAATCGATCCACAAAGCTAGCAAGAGACTCATCTTTATGGAATTAAATTCTCCTTAAATTCTTGCTTGCGTTTCAACATGTGGGTTGGACTCCCAAACTCCTTCATTATGGCTGCCTTTGCCTTGGCATACGACCAGCTGTCCCCCTCCAAGTGGGGTAACACTAGGTTCTGACAGTCAGTGTCCAGGCAGTTCATGACTGTCAACGCCTTTTGACAATCCCCGTATCCATTCAGTCATGTCAAACAGTCAGAAAAATGCTGGGGCATTATCCTGATGGAATGTTGGCAAGTTTGGTGCTACTCTAAATTCCTCCGAGTCATTTTGGGCCAATTCTCTTGGTTTGGCTACTCGGCTAACTTGTGGAGTGACTTTGAGCATCATCTACAAAATGGCATTAAAGGCGGGTGGCATATTTCTCAGGGTATTTGACTTCCCAAGTATCACGCGAGGAATTCTCTCTTCAGCATCACTGGCCATATCAGGCTCACAAGCACATCTGTGAGCTTTTAAGTCCTCCACTTCTTTGATCAATTTCTTGATATCTGCACTAAACTTTCTTAAATGAACACAATCTGCTTCTCACTCCTTTTTCAGTAATAGGACCTCTCAAACAAAGTCTCCTTCTTTCTTCTTCAACAAGTTTACTTTGCCAAGTAACTCATTCCCAAAGTTGACTACATTTTCTACTCCTTCCTCCACCTTGGTGACTCATTCTTCCAAGGCTGTGAACTCCCAATGGTCCGCTGAGATTAAGGCATTCTGATTTACAGTGACGATCTTGGTCCACGGCTTACACATTTCTTCTTTATATGACATTATATTAGATTCTTTACTCAACTACCCCTGTAGTGAGCATCAACTTGTGGAAATTTACTCTTGTGGTTGATTAGGGTCATCAACCCAGTAACCTTTTTACTACACAGGTTTGATTTCCTCATGCACTTTGTCACGTTGTATAAAATGTATTAATTGATAATAGTATGGAGACTATTATCCATAATTGAGATTAACTATTATCAGGCCCAACGATTAATCCAGTACTTCCAATTAAATATTCTGTAAGTCATACTCATAGGAATTCGTTCCCTATATTCTTGTCCACCCAATCTTTGTTAAGATACCCTGGTGACAGTCTCTCTCAGCCCAACACACAGTTGGAAGCTATCCCTGATTGTGGTTCCTTCATCTCTAGATCCACGCTCAGATCTTTACTCTTCTCTCTGAGAGCCTTCCAATTATCGCCTTCTGCAATAATATCCTTGAGATGGAATGACACAATAGAAGCTGATAGTCTAACTATACACCAAATTGACAATATTACTGTAGATACTACTAATCTTAGTATTAATATTATTGATAATAATACTAATAATACTGTTTTCATTATAGTAAATCCTAGGGAATCATATAGTAGGGGATTTGGCTGTCTAACCCTCAGTTGAAATCTCTTCTCTGAAACAGCAGCCATTGCCATTAAATCACCCTTCCTCATCTCAGCAGCAATGGTCTTCCCCATCCTGGCTAGGATTTCATCGTTGGACATCCTCAAGACCTCAAATGGAAAGAGTCAAAAAGCGTGTCCCTAACGTTTTACTCTTGATCCAAGCAAACCAACCATAATTAGCTAGCAACCTGCTTAGGTAATGGGACTTATTACCCATTATGGCAGGTCACTTCACCAACTAATAAATTCACTAGTTGTAGGTGGCATCACTCACCTCGCAACTCATTATTCATTCCCAATCAGTTGATGATGAATCCTGACTGATCCCAATCAGTACACCTGATAGTTAATCACTATCAGATGCCCCTATTTCGGCAGCCACTCCACCCAATGAGATCTTAGGTATTCATCCAGATCAATCCCTGATGGATACAACCAGGTGAATATCCCAAAATCCCCCAAACGTAGTTCCTCCAAAACTCAGGCCAACTGATTTCTGATTCACTTCGCCTTAAGGAATTTTCCCCTAGCAACACCAGGTAATCTTTTAGGCTAGGAATACGGGCAAAAATCCCAACACATGCTTTTAGCAACACACTGATAAAGTGGCGTAGAAATGTCATATAAAACTTTTGCTATTCTGGTGGTTTACTTTGATCTACCACTTAAAATGCCTCAACAACCATTTTACATCCTCTTGCAGATTAGTTTTCATAAAAAATTTTATTTTTATTTAGTCTAAACTATTAAAATTACTTGAGTCAGGTCAAACTTGAAACAAATATACTACACCAAGTTTTTTTGTAGCCTGTGCTGGTTTTGAGCATGTTTCAATCAAAACCCAACCCAGAGTGGAGCAGAAACCACTTTGCTATGCTATCAACTCCTCTAGTTTTAAACTTCTTTACTTATTAAAAAATAACAAAAAAAACTAACAAAAATACAAAAGAACAAAAAAAACAAATAAAATCAAAATAATAGTAATATTTTATTTTTTACTAATATTTTAGAATTACTTTTAACTCTTTAAAATGGCAGTGATAATGTTTATTGGGTCAGTTGACCAAAATTGGGTTTAAAAAAGGTGCCATGTCAAACAAACCCAATTTTCTAAACAATGACCTTGCCAATGCTCACTGCATTTAACTACCAACTACCCAGCCTTAATCCAGCAGTATTAATGTAAATTTATTGCTATACTCTTTCTGCTTTCTGTCACACTCCTTGCTCCCTAAAAACAAATCAGTTTATTTTCTAATCTGAACCAACTATTGTGATTCAACATCTCAGCGTACCCAAGGTGCCCTGCATCTTATATAGCTTATTTGTCTTAAACCCTCTTGGTTTTCTTTCATTTGTTAGGATCTCACCAGTCTATACTAAAATGACTCCCACAAGTTTCGAACAGACTAAACTTGACTCAAGCAATCATGTTACTAAGACATATGTTAGTGTAGACTTCATATTTACTCAATAAAATCATTGTCACTCACAGTTGAGGCTTGGATGAGGTTCTGTTAAGCTTTTCAATAATTTTCTTGAAGCATTGACTTTAGGGTTAAAATTTGTCCGTTACTTTGATCAATTTTGACTAATATATTGCTATCAATATAGCTTATATTTAATATCTAATTAATATATCAGGCTTAAGGCATAAAATCATTATTAATATTAGGATTAAAAGCACTGAGCAATTTTCCTGAACAAAACCTAATTTTCAACTATATGAATTCTGAATAATTCACCCCATTATTGCTCCACTGGCTGATGAGATAGAGAAACATGCCTTAACCAATTATTAATATACTATTACTATGTTTAATGATATCAGAAAAGTAAGTTTAGACTGACCTGCCAGCCTGGATACCAAAGCACCCAAATGGCAAGCCTGAGTGCCAGAGGCAAAGCTGCTTGAACGACGTTTATTTGGCTGGGAAAATCTTTTCAGCAAGCGCCATGAGGTCATAAGTGTGAAACCAAACCTTGCAACAAACCAGGAAATCACAGCATCAGGTCCCGCGGGTTTGGGTGTTGGGGAGAATTGAATTGGGATGGGTGGCTTAAATTTCATCATGGTAAAATAAAACTTTTGGGAAATGGGATTTTTATTGGATTGAAAAATGGAAAATCAACCATCATTTTTCTCAGTGCGTTACAACTGCTTAAATAGATGATTGATTTGGGGATTAACTTAAAAAGGCTCAGGATTGGGGCCCTCAAGATTTGAACTATCCTAGCGAACTTTGAGCAAGAGAAAAAATTAATTTAATTTGAACTGACTTTGACATTGGTGGTGGTAGTCTGAGTTGTTGTCAGTTCAATTTTGGACACTCAATCTACAGTTCCCCCATATTTTATATAGTTATTGTGATGGCGTCTTGCCTGACAGGTAATGGGAACTTCCTAAGGCCACCCCACGTAAAGGCAGTCCCAGAGGTCAGGAACAAGTTCAGGATACCTAACCTGCCCGCATCTGGTCGCTTTGGCATCTGTTTGGTTATGTAAGATGCATTAAACAATAAACCTAATTTATATGGGAGGGCTCTGGGCTGGTGGCAACAATTGTCTTAGGAGGTAAATGCTTATCAAGCTTTGTCTCCAATGTTTTTGAGGGGAGTTCTGAATTGCAAAACATTTCCCAATGGCCTGATGCCATTGGTGAGTTCAACTGAGGATTCAACACTGGATGCACTCATACTAAAAGGTACACGCCTGCTGGGCTTTTTCCATGATGCTTTTGGAGCAGGTTTTGAACTGACAACAACATTTACCATTGGTTAGTGCCATTGGCGAATTTAGCCAAAAATTAACTGTTGATTTCCCACTCACTGAATGTGCATGCCCGTTGGGCATCATTTGCTGAGAGTTTGAAGCATTTGGACCTTGATTTTGAGGGCTTGTTTCCATTAATTTTATATGAACCTTTAAGCACATGGTGGTGCTGACTTTCGAGGATTCAGCACAAATTACCTAAATTTGTTTACTAATTTGGTGGAGGCAATTGTGTGGACAGATGGTGTAATTTTTAAAGGGAGCGCTGTTACCCAACGCTCATCTACCACATGGGAAAGATTGCCCTGGGAGATGAGGGGGACAGCTGCCCTTCTCAGACACTTTTTGGTAGGGAATGAGAATACCGCACAGTCTAAGCAGAGGGGACACTCCCCCAGACTTACATTACCCTTTCCTTTTGCCAAAGGGGCACCAGCAGAGAACTGAGTCAGGATCATATTTTTGAGGGCCTTTGGCAACATAATCGCCATTAAAGTAGCAATCATTGGGTGGACGGGAAGCTTCTGGGTGAGTAGCATGGAGAACCTCAACAAGCTCCAAACAGTTTGCGCAATATCAGGCTTTGGCCCAAATGTTCTTGTAGTCCATATAACCTTTCCAAGCAATGAGATATTGGAAAGATCACCAAGACTTGCAAGAAGCCAGGATGGCCTCCGCTTCAGCCTCCTCGGCATCCTCAATCATGATAGGCTCTGGATCTGAGATGATTGCCCCTTGAACGGGGACAACTGGGACACATGGATGACTGGTTGATGCTTCCAGTGAGGTGGCAATTTTGACTTGGAAGCGGCATTAATCAAATCTTCCTCCACCAAGTGGGGACCCAAGCGTTTGCTTGCAAACTCATGCAAGGGCACCTGAATCCGCAAATGTCACATGTCAAGCATGACATATGAACTTACCTTGATTTTTTGAGCTGGGAGCCGCTTCCAATCTGAAAACTGCTTGAAGTTACTTATGGCATTAGTTAGATGCTCCTGAACTAAGGAATGCATTGCCCATATATGTTGGGCATGGTCAGCAGTAGCTGGTACCTCTAGTGAAGACACAGATCAACTGAAAATAAGCGGTTGAACTACAAGGTCACTTCATATGGGAAAAATCCAGTGGAGGCATGCATTCCATTATTGTACGCAAACTGAGTGAGGGTAAGGTCATCAGCCTAAGTATTCTGAGCGGAGCAGCGTAGCACTGCAGGTATTGTTCCAGGATCAGATTAACACATTCAGTTTGGCCATCGGACTGGGGTGGTATGTGGTGGAATGACAGTATGTAATCTTTAAGATTGCCAAGAGCTCATTTTTAGAATCTTGCTGAGAATTGGGACCCACAGTTGCTGACAATCTCCTGTAGGAGACCAAACATTGAGAGCACATGGCGCACGAAGAGATAGGCAGTTTCCTCAGAAGTAATAGTGTAAGAACAAGGGATGATATAGGGAAATTTTATGAAATGGGTGATAACCACCATCACCGCTGTAAACCCATTGGAACTGGGAAGTTCAACGATGAAGTTCATGGACACCGATGTCCATGGACCCTCTGCCTGTTGTAAGGGGTGAAGAAGACAAATATTGCCAGATTGATCTAACTTGACTCGCGCACAAGTTATGCAGTCTGCAATCCAAGCCAGAACATCCTTGACAAAACTGCCCAATTATAGGAACGCTTGATTAAGTTAGAATACTTCTTATTCCCTGGATATCCAACTGTGGGAGGATCATGATGAGATTGGATCACTTTGGCTCAAAGGAGGGGTGAGCCCAAACCCGCAACCAAAATTGAATGAGACCCTCATCCAGAGAATACAAGGACTGCTTAGAAGCAGGAAGGGACAACCACTCCAGAAGAACTACCCCTTCCGCACAGGCCATTTGCGCTATCAAAAACTGCGAGATTAGGGTGCATACAGAGCTAAAACCACTGTAAAAACTACGGGAGGATAATGGATAAGATTTGGGTGGGAGGGATGACTGTGACTAAATCCGCCACATCTGAGTCTACAGGACAGTGAGCGGGGTTGCGACTTAGGAAGTCAGGAAGAACATTCAACGCTCCTTTTACAAACTCATACTTAGAGTTAAAGCTGCACAAATCCTGGTAGTTTCAGACCTGCTGGTGTGCCAACTTCTATGGCTTTCAGAACTAAAGAAGGGCTTGATAATCTGTTTGCACTGTTACATCATGCTGAGCGCCATGCAAGAGATACCGCCAGTGGGTCAAGTCCCAAGCCACAGCTTCCAGCTTTTTATTGTAGATGACTCAGGATTGTTCAATGGGAGAAATTTGTAAGAAAAATAGGCGACTGGGTGTTCCAACCCATTGTGCTCCTGAAGCAATACAGCCCCAACTGCAATGGATGACGCATCACATGCTACTACATAAGGTTGGGAGGGGTCCACATGTTTTAGGATGGGAGGTGACAAAAACACCTCTTTGATTGACTCAAAGGCTTGTTGCACTCTGGCATCCAATGAAAGGTAACGTTCTTACCAGTAAGTGGATAAAATGGGGCGGCTAACTGGGATAGGTCAGGAGAAAATTTCTTTAGGAATATGATAATGTCCAAGAAGCTTCTCAATTGCTTTTGGGTCTTTGGGGTTGGCCATCTGCAGATAACATCCAACTTAATGGGAGAATGGCGTACCCATCTTTTAATTTGAGATTGCCCAAGAATCTGACTCCCCCTGATAAAACTCGCACTTCAAAGGTTTGATGAACAGGAACGCCTAGTGTAAAGCAGCCACTATCGCCTCCAAGTCCTTTGAATGTTGTTTGGGAGTAGGAAGTGTACCAAGATATTATCAATGTATGTTCCGCACAGGTGAACTGAAGGTCACTCAGCACACTATCAATCATCCTTTGGAATGTGGCCGGAGCATTTCTTAGGCTGAAAGACATCACACGAAATTGGAAGGTGCCCATTACGTTCAGATTTTGGTAAGCCATTCCAGACCTTCCTCCACCCAAACCTGAATAAAGGTATTAACAAGATTGAGATTTGAGAACACATGTGATTTGGCAATCGCTTGGCTTTTTGTCTGTTCTAATGGTTGAGGGTATGGATTAGAGACTGTGATCTTACTAAACTGATCATAATCCACACAGGGACAAAGGGAACCATTGGCCTTTTTAAACAAAAGACAATGGGAGAGGCAACCAGAGAAGTTACTTTGAACAGACAATCCTTCTTAAGCATGTAATCCAACTATACATTGAGGTCAGCCTCCTCCTCTGCTGTATGTGGGTACAGTGGGCAGTTAATGTTCACCACCTGCAACATAGTTTTAAACCCCAAGTCAAATTCTGTATGAGAGGTAAGATGGTCCACCTTCTAGGAGTCAAAAATACTCTGATAACCCAACAACGCTTTTAGACAATATGATGGAAGTCCCTCTGGGGAAACAAGGGAAGTAAGCAAACTATGAACTTGAGTTTTAGTTAGAGTATCCAGTAACAGAAACTCACCCTCCGTCTGACCATTGAAGAATGACAGCATATTAGATTCCAAATGAATCCTTACATGCTGCCAACAACACCATCCAACATCCAGAATCACCAGAAACACAGTGTTAGGCATTGCCAAAAAACGATTGCAAAAACTAAACTGGTGAACTGAGTAAGGTACTGGACGCCGTACTATGTATGATGGCTGGGAGGCTGGTGATGCAACCATCAACACAGGACCCAAGCTCAGGTCAAGTTCAATCCGATGGCCCAACTATAGGCCCATAAAGTTAATCGCTGCTCCAGTGTCAATCAAGGCCTCAAAAACACCTGGAGAGATCCAATGCTAATTTTCATTGGAAATATAAAGTAGGCGGAATTTTGTTTATTGGAAGATATGGTCAAGTCCGTTGATAAGGAAAAGATTGCAACGAGAATGGGAGAGATCACAAGGTTTATGACAGGGGAAGATGATTTTTAAGCTGGAGTGCCAGACTATACCAACACAGACGTGTGGGCTTTATCAATTTTTAGAATCAATATGGATAATGATTCAGAGCATGGATCCCACACCAAGGTC
This sequence comes from Massospora cicadina, assembly GCA_022478985.1. NCBI lineage: Eukaryota > Fungi > Entomophthoromycota > Entomophthoromycetes > Entomophthorales > Entomophthoraceae > Massospora > Massospora cicadina. The sequence continues at coordinate 94,943 of JAKSZP010002863.1, read as the reverse complement.
ACCTCGGCGGCTTCAATCATAAAATCCCATTTTGGAGGGTGATTTGATTAACATTTGGTGACACTGGGTTAGTGCGTCCATAATAAAACTCCCTCAAAAACCTTAATCACCTGATAAATAATGACAATTGCTGCGCCCATCTCAACAAAAAAGGGTGGAAATAGCTGATAATTATGGAATTTTGATTATGACATGATAACAACAAGGTAAGTTTAGAATGACCTGCCAGCCTTGATGCTGAAGCACCCAAAGCAAGCTAAAATTCCAGAGGAACTACTGCTTGAACGACGTTTATTTGTGCTAGGAAAGATTTTGTGAGAAAGCGCCATGATGTCATGAGTACAAAAATAAACCTGGCAACGAACCAGGCAATCATAGCCCCAAGGCTCACAGGTTTATGTGTTGGGGAAAATTGGACTGGGATGGGTGGTTTAAATTTCGTCATGGTAAAATAAAATCTTTGGGAAATGGAAGATAAATTAGATTTATAAGTGTAAAATCAACTGTAAATTTCCTCAGTGTTTTACAACTGCTTAAATAGTTGTTTGATTTGGGGAATATACTAGAAAGACTCAGGATTTGGAGCCCAAGATTTGACCTATTTTGACGAACTTTGAGCAAGGGAAAAATTAATTCAAAATTGAACTGACCTTAAAATTGTTGATGGTAGGCCAAGTCGCTTTCAGTTTGATAGTTGTCACCCAAATTACAGTTACACCACATATTTACAGTTAGTGTGATGGCGTATTGCCTGAAAGACAATGGGAACTTCCCAAGGCCACCCCATGTAGGGTATGTCCCAAGGGTCAGGAACAGGTTCAGGATACTCAACCTGCCCACACCTGGTCGCTTTGGCATCTGTTTGGTCATGTAATATGCATTAAACAATAAACCTTATTTATATGGGAGGGCTCTGGGCTGGTGGCAACAATTGTCTTAGGAGGTAAATGCTTATCAAGCTTTGTCCCCAATGTTTTTGAGGGGAGTTCTGAATTAGAAACAACATTTCCCAAAGGCCCAATGCCATTGGCGAGTTCAACTGAGTATTTAACAATGGATGTATTCTTATTTTGAGGTACACGCCCATTGGGCTTTGTCCTCAATGTTTTTTTGAGCAGGTTTTAACTGATAACAACATTTCCTAATGGTTCAATGCCATTGGCGAATTTAGCCAAGAGAATTGACAATTGATTTTCTACTCATTGAATGTGCATGCCCATTGGGAATCATTTTCTGAGAGTTTGAAGCATTTGGACCTTAATTTTAAGGGCTTGATGCCATCAACTTCATATGAGCCTTTAAGCACATGGTGGTGCTGACTTTCGAGGATTCAGCAAAATTGCCTAAATTTTCTGTAATGATTTGGTGGAGCCAATTGTGGGGACAGGTGGCGGAATTTTAAAAGGAGAGAAGTTACCCAACGCTCATTTACCACATGGGCAAGATTTTTCTTGGAGATGAGGGGGACAGCTGCCCTTCTCAGACCTTTTTTGGTAGGGAACGGGAATACAGCCCAGTCTAAGCAGAGGGAATGCTCCCCCAGACTTACACTAAGTATGAGGTTGTAATCACTGCTTCAATTTCTTTATTCACCCCATTATAATCCTATGCCACCTTTTATGCCTTACTGTCCATTGGCTTCTTATGGCAGATAATGAAAACTACTTCATTGTGTTACCATTATTGATCTCAGTTCAGCTCTTTAATGATAAATCCTGATCTACTCCAACTCAGGACCTGGACTGCGCCATCACCTCATACTTTCTTGAATCTACTTTCACCATCATATTTGGTAATTGCTATCACTCATTATAATCCTGATTTCTCTATTACTTTAAATAGTACTATTTTTTACATAATAATATAAACTCTTATTCCTTATTTATTTTAATTATTAATTTCCCTTGGGCTTCTAAAACCAGCTTTAAGCTGGTTAAACCCATTGTATTACATTAATCCCAGAAGAAAACATCCAACTACTCCTTGTCAGCTTAGATCATTGGAAGAAATTCCAAGAAAGTGTTTAACTTATAAAACTGACATTAAATGTCAAATGTAATCCTTTAACACAATTTCTCCCTTTAAAAGAGCAAATTAAGAGTTTTGATAACACTTTGCCATTCTACCTAAATAATCCATTATCTTTTTTCTATCAGAAAAATGACATTACAAGGAAAAGTGGGCTTCCATTGGTACACTTGAGGACTAAGACAGCATCCAAAGCACTATTGATACCGTTGTTCTGACTATACGTTTATAGGGTCCGCTGGTGGAGAGGTAAGTGAAGTATCAGTCAAGTAACATGGTTCACATCCCAAATTGCAAACATAAACCCTATACGTTGAAAATTATTGTGTCCACAACACTATATCTGCAGTTGTATTGGCTGGTGACATCTTTGGTGAGGAGTGAGTTTTGTCCTTGTCATTGTGATAATATAAAAAGTCCTGGTAATCCTGGGTTTTAATAGAAGCTGATAAGTTTTCTATAAGCTGCTTTAACCCCTGGCCTTGTTTCAGGCAAAAAAATGCAGATCTTTAAAAGAAACATCACAAATGTCACTTCATTCAAGAACTTGTAAGTATGTTTTTATGGCTTGTTTATAGAGTTAATAAGAACTAATATGTGGTTGATTAGTAGTATACCTTATGCACACTTTGTGAGGCACCACTCACGGAAGCCAACACAATTAACATTAATAACACCGCCACCACTATCATTTGCAACAATGAACGAGCCCCCTCAATTATCTTAGTTAAGGAGTCATGGGATTTGAAATAATAAGAATAGTAAAGTGTAAACTTGTTATCTAGGGATAAAAACTTTATTTCATAAAAAAAAGAATAACCAAAAACCTTCTACTAGTAGGTTTTAGTATAATAATTGTTTGTGGAAATCTTGTAAATTATTTAATGTGCATGGGATAGAAAAATGCTATTTCGAGTTCTCAGCAAAAAGATTAATTTATGTAACTCACCTTGATGACTATGGACGCTTTCAACTTTATATGATTATCACTCTACGCTTTTTGGGTTCATTTTTACACAAAATATCTCCAATAAAACACCTAAAACTGACCAAGGTGAATAAGGTCACATATGTTAAACTCCCTATTTAGCAGTCTTATTTTTAGAGATAACTCCTTTGTATCCCTAATCCCCTTTGTACATATCCTATTTCCACAAAATTTTTGCTGAATATTGTATACATAGAACTCAGCAGGGTTAAGAATAATCATAGACTTAAAACTAGTCTGTTTCTGGGATTTATAGTTTTTCAGGAACGAGGGAGCAGTGACCACTCAGTGCTCAATGAGATTATGTCCTCATTCCTAATCATTTCTATAAAAAAGGCTCTCCGGCTTTAGCCTTTTTATTTAAAAGGGTGTATTTCTTGGTCTATCTTGACAGCTGTGGATGAATTATTGTACCCTTTCCCTTATTAAAAGATCTAATTTTCCCTTTATAACCTTTACCAAGGAATAAAATTTTGTGCGTGATTGGGAGTTAAATTGCAACTATTTTAACCATCTTATGCAGAGGCCACGATGGAGATATGGAATCATCTTGGTGAAATTTAAAATTAGGTTACAACAATTGGTTAAATCCTTATCAGGAACCCAGATACCCCTTTTAAGTCAATAACCCTTTATAGGACACAAATTATTAAAGTAATGGTTAATTTTGTCATGATCAAGTATTTACTCTACATATAATTTGGACATCTATAACTTAAATGGTTCTACTTCTGTTTTGTTTTTGTTTTTAAACAGAGAAAAAGTGAGAAATGTAAAAGGTTTTAAAATATTATTTGATGTGAAAATTGTTTGAGGTGTTTCAGAATAACAGGTCTCTTGACCAACGCCGGAATTTGAAGATACTCTTGAAGCTGTTAGCTAGTGGCGAGGTTAAGAAACAATAAAGGTGGGACGAAATAGACTACTCCACATTAGTTAAAAAGAGTCAATGTTTATAGTATGTGTGGGGACTTAGTGCCACAGGGACCTCATGGCTCTGTATAATCAGGTTTTTGCAAAGCCTTCTAGATCAACCGCCTGGTCAGCGCCCTCATTTTTTTGCATTGTACTCATGACCGCAGCATTGGGGATCACGCCTCTCAAGGTTCAGGGATTGAGGATGTAATTCCTAAAGGCATCTCCATTGATTTTTGTGTGCATAATGCTTCCTGATAAAATCTCATATCAGTGCCTTCAAGGATAGGGTCCATTTGCGCTGGCATGAGAGTTGACTTATTGAGGCTCAATTCAGGAGTAAGGATATCAACTCGCTCATCATCTCAAACCTTGACAATGCCCCCCTCAAGAACCTGTTGTAGGGGGTATATGGCTGAAGGAATCGGCCATGTACTTGGTTCATCACAGTCCCCTGATTGAAATCAGCAACAGAGTGCTTCAAAGTTCACCCTATGAAAGACCTTATAAGGTCTATATATAAAGAACGCAAGCTAGTTCTGTTTTCCCCAGGGTGATGGTATAGGGGACAAGGTAGCTTATTTGAAAATTGTCAATGAGTGTCAGCCAAAATTAGATCAGAATGTCTCCCTTTCTGTGGTGGTGACAAAACTTGCATGGCTAGGGCTTGAAGCCAGACAATTTTCATTGGCTAAGGCTCTCATAGTTATATCAGAGTTCGCAGGTACAAAGGATTGAGCAGGGGCTGAACACTACTTGGAAGGCGGGGAGCACGCCCATATAGTGCTTCAAGGGAGACATCTTGATTTGATGGTAGCTTATTTGGTAAGAAAGCAAGGCGCTGTGTAAATAATGGTTTCAGCGAGTAGGGCTAGAAATAAACATCTTCCGCAGGATAGAGATGAGGGTTCCATTAACACGTTCCATCACCCCATTGGTCAAGAGTTGTAAGGGGCATTAAATCTCTGGTTAGTTTCAAAAAACTAAGTTAGTACTTGAACTTGCTGAGAGGTAAAATATATCCCATTGTTTGAAAGTAAAGCTTATAGCATCTGTGCAAGGTGAAAATGGATCAAATAAGAAATAGGGCTATGGCTTTATGAGTAGCAGCGGGGACAGAAATCGCTTTACCTATTTGGTCAAATGGTCCAAAGGTAAGAGGATATACTTAAAGCCATGTAACCCGTTGGGTAGAGGTCCCACTGCAATAATTCTAACTACATTAAAGGAGCCTGATGGGGCCATGAATGGTGCTGATATTGTGGACTGGCTCAATATTGGGATTGGGAATTTATACAAGCCATTAGAACTTCATGTATGGGCTCAACCATTTAGCCCAGTAGCATTGTTTCTTTAGACATTCGTTGTCTTCTACATTGCCCAATGCTCCACGGGTATATGCCCTTCTAGGATGACATTGGTTCAAAAAAGAAGGACGAATATAATGAAGTTATTTCTATTTGACTTTCATATAACATTCCTTCTTTAATCTGAGTATCTTAGGTCATTTTTTGGAGCTCAGATTGGATCTTAGGAGTCTCCAACTCCCATCACTTATGCTGGGCAATTAGATTTTAAATCAGTCCTCCTTGGTGGTCAAGGCAGCAAGTACAAGCATCTTAAATAGACCATCAGCGTTCTGATAAATCGCTCTTGCATAATGGACTATAGTAAAATTGTAGTTCTGCAGCCTTAAAGCACATCTGGCTAACCGGACATCCAGGTCTTAAATCTGCTGCAGCCATTGGAGCGAGGAATGGCCAATGATGATGGTGAAATGGGCGCCATAGAGTAAGGGTGGAGATTCTTTATCTCCAAAACAACCAGGCATTCACGCTCAGTAATGCTGTAGTTCTATTTGGCCTTCTCAGGGTCTTGATGAAGTTAGCCACAATATGATCAACTGATTTTCATCATTATTGGAATTTCGTGAGAAATGTCGATATTCAGGGGCTATGAAGGCTACGAAATTATTTGCTTTTTTTTGGCTCTAGCGAGAGATGAAATATGGCACTAAAATTACCAGTCTCGTTGCAATAACTTATTCCAATAGGAATAATGATATTTGACCTTAATTAACCAAAAGGAAACTACATGAGACAGGTATGTGGTGATTTATTAGTTAGAATTTAGAGATAAATATAGGAGTGGATTTAATAGATCTTCATAAGGATATTTGTGCTTCAACTGAGGTAAGATCTTTTCTGTAAGATGACCAATGTGGCTGATTGTCCAATCTAATATCTTTTGTTAGATGAAATCAACCTTCACATTGTGGGATCAACCCTTTTAGAATGCTTAACCTCCTTGGAAGGCTTAGCCCCTTCATGAGGATGATACTGATAACTCTGAAGAGTTGATCATTGGTCTAAAAAAGAATTGGATATATCTGATGGATTTTTTTATAATCTTATTAGACCAAGATGTCAAATCTCAATCCTGATTAGAATCTGTCATTGCAGTTGAATTCCCAACAATTCCCCCCTCAAGATCTTGCCTAGGGGGGCACGTACTTATGAATAAATCCACTATGAACTATATTGATAACAGTCCCAGTGTCAATAGCTGATATGGTGTATTCAATATCCCAATGATAGTTAATATGATAGGGTCCAGATCATAAGATATCAAGTTTGTGAATTAGTCCTCCAGATCTATGATGACAAAAGATTACAATATTTTTCTTTGATATTCAGGTAAAGTAGGTGGGTAGTATTGGTTCTAAGTTCTTCTTTTAAAGTTGTAGTAGCAAGAGAACTCATAGCTAAGGCTTGCTTTCTGATAATCTAATCAGTTAACCTTCTCATAGCTAATTCATTAGTTTGCGGGGTAGCAGTATTAAGTATATGTTGTAAACTAGAGGGTAAAGTAGGATCCCGTCCATACAGAGCCAGGAGAGAGACAATTGATTAGAATGATAGCTAACCCTGTAAGCTAACATTGCGCTAAGTAAGTATAGATTCCATCTACTATGGTCAGTTAAAGCCATCTTTCAAAGAATGGCTAAAGGGTACCATTTGCTCTTTCAACTGCACCATTAGTAGAAGGTTTATATGAGGACGTGAATGACTGATAAGTACCCATTAACTTAGTAAGCTCAGATAACACCTGAGAAATGAAGCTAGTCCCATTATATGATAATGGGACTTTTGGGCTACCATGCCTGGTGAAAACTTGCTTGAAAAGAAAGGACGCCATAGCCTTTGCGGTGACTGGGGAAACAGAGACAGCTTCAATCCATTTGATAATATTGTCAATAGCTAGAATGATATAGCGGTGTCCATAAGTAGTGGTAGGAAGGGGACCAACTACATCAATACTCATAATAGAAAAAGGTTCTAAAGGTCCCAAAATTTTATGTTGATGAATTGGATTTCCACTACGTTGTTAATGGTGAGTGAGACAAGTCTCCAACACATCACGCACAGTTTTCATCATATTACTACAATAACATTGATTTTTCAACCACTGTAAAGTCAAAGTGACAGCTCCATGACACACAGCTTGATGAGCCTCCATAATGGTATCAGTCCTAGCAGAAGACCGAATAAAAGTTAGTCATTTAGCTCCCAACTTCTTTTAAAGAGAACCTTCTATAATTTGAGTATCTTCAGTTAAAGATTGTAGATTTTTTATGACGTCCTTAGATTCATGATACCATAGTTCAGGTCTGCTAATTAGGTCATAGATGCGACCCTCTTCAGCAGTAAATAGAGTTGTTATAGGTAATTTAGAAAGTCCACCAGTATTTTGGTGTATAGCTCCAGCGCGATGTGAATTGAAAAGTCATAATTCTAAAACTTTATAGCTTATCTAGCTAAGCGCCCATCAGGATCGTTCATTTGTTGTATCCATTTTAAGGATGCGTGATCTGTGATGATAGTAAAATGTTTGCCATAGATGTAAGGGTGAAAATGCTTGATGGCTGATAGGACCACAAGGCACTCTCTCTCAGTAATGCTATAATTGCGTACTGCTTTGGAAAGAGTTTTATTATAAAAAGTGATAGGATGATCATTAGTTTGGAGCCATGCTGATCCAGGATAGCTCCAATAGCTACATCACTGGCATCTTTAAATAAGAAAAAGGTTTCGAAAAATCAGGATGAGCTAAAATTGGGGCACTAATTAGAGCTTGTTGTAAAAGATCAAAAGCTTGCTGTTGTGATTTTTCCCATAAGAAAGGAACTTTTTTATGTAGTAGATAAACTAAGGGTTCCAAAATACAGAAAAATGGGGGGATGAATTGTCAGTAATAACCAACCATCCCTAAAAACAATTATATGTTGTACAAGCTCTTAGGAACAGGCACGTCCATAATGGTTTGAAACTTAATGGATTCTAAATCCCATCGCAATTAAACTTATGACCTAAGATTTCCTTCTCAGTTTTAAAAAAGCACACTTAGATGGCTTTAGATTAAGAGAAGCTTGGCGCATTTGGACAAATACTTCTTTAAATGGGTTAAATGCTCAGTAAAAGTATGAGAAAAAGCAGTAACATCATCTAAATAAATTCAAACGCAGGATAGTTTCAAATCATTAAATAAGCCATCCACGGCCCTTTGGAATTATCAGGGGCATTACAAAGTCTCTGCGGCATACAAGTAGGTTCAAATAACCCCTCACTAGAATTTAAAGCGCATTTTTGACGATCTTCAGGAGAAAATTTTTCCAGTAACCACTACCAAGGTCATTCTGAATAGAACTGTGATCCAGCCAGTAATCTTAACAAGTCATCAATGTAAGGTAATGGATATGAATCTTTTTTAATAACATCATTAAGACTATGATAATCCATAACCACTATATGGCCTCCATCTTCTTTTCAGATAAACAGTAGAGAGGAAGCCCATGGACTTTTTGGAAGGCGTTAATAGCCCAGCTTCAAGGAGTTTTTTTAATTCCACTGCAACTTTAGCCTACTTGACTTTAGACTTATGATAAGGCTAGGCTTGGATAGGGGAGTATCCCCCGTTTTTACCTGATGCTGCACAATTTTCGATAACCCAAAATCTCTGGAACCTTTTGCAAATATATCCACATACTCTTCAATTAGAGCCTCAGCTGCTAGCTGTTGTTCTGGAGTAAGTGAATTTCCATATTTCACTTTGACTCTAGCAATGATAGGGGGTCATACAACCCATAACCACTTAACTCTCCACATCCAGAGACAGATAAATTTCTATTTAAAGGAGTATGCCTTACATAAGCAGTAGTTTTATTTTTATTCAATTTAATAGGTTAAGAGGTAAGATAGCTAATAAACCTAGAACAGTGCCATTATATGCAGGATCAAGGATACCAGGACAGGGTAAGGCCTCCAGATGAGAGGGGTTAAGGTTACCTGAGTTTTTTTAAGAAATGATCACTTTGCACTAATACTTGCACTTCAGTATCAATTATAGCTTGAGCTTTAGGAAGAATTGTAATTAAGTTAATAAAATATAAAGGCATTCCTTCAGAGGCACAAACGGATGGAGGCGGAAGAATAGTCTTAGGTCTCAATATTTAATATTCAAGATGAGAGATGGAGTTAGGATTATCAATATACAAACACGTCGTATAAGTTTGCTCTTATCATTTGGGATATCCTTTAAAATTAGTTAACCAGTATCCAATTAAATAAAGATAATTGTCTTTATGACTAGTTATCAAATCAAAATCAATAAGAAATTTGGTTCTCAAAAGCAAGTCATAACAGTTATTGTCCAACACTACTGCAGGGGCTGAAATAACCATTTTTCCAAAGTGCATTGGAAGAGAAAAATAAACTCCTAAGGATTTAGTATATGAGGGACCAGCAGTTCCATAGTCATGAGAATGGTTTAAATCTGGTGCAACTTTATTTTCATAAGCCGAGATGAGATCAAATTTATGGGAGTTCCCAAATCAATGATGGCTAAAGCTTTTAATTTGTGTACCATGACCTCCACTCAAGTCATATCAGTACCAAAATGCAGGATTGAAAATATTAAAGGACTAATTGGTCAAATTAAATTAGAAGATGTATTAAAAATATAAGAAGAAATATTTTTTTTGTTGTTTAAATCATCAGGGATGTAAAATTTACTTGGAGCAGATATCACATAACAATCTTTAGAGGTATTGGAATTCTGAGATTGAGGCACAGGAGGTATGTCAGCACAGGGAGACTCTTTCCCTATGCTGAATCCTCTTTTTTCTACTTGTCATATTGCTTCTTCCAACAATGTTGTTTCATATGACCAACTAATCCGCAGTAACAGCAAGGATCTTTCTTAGGTTTAAGTCTGGGTCTAGGAGGCACCACATGGACATAGGAGTGAGGATTATGAGCAGAAGATGGATGCACCACACCATTAGGGATCTCCATTAACGCCTCTTTTATGTCGAAAATAAACTGGAAATTACCTTTAAGAGATTTCAAATGAAGTAACAACTGAGTACAAGAAGCAAATGCACTCATCACAGCAGAAATGGCATCATTTAAAGTAATACAATCACAAGTAGTGAGAGTCTAAACATTAAGGTAAAATTTGCTTGGAAGATTATTGAATTGATTCTCCTCGCCTAATTTGGATGATATGAAGGCTTTCTTTTTTATGGACAGGATCTTTTAACTTCCAAATTGATTAATAAGGGCAGTTTTTACTTGAACCCACGTTTGACAACCTTAAGGTGAGGGACCAAGATTTTCTGAGAAAATCGACTTAAACAAGAAGTAATATGCCAAACTTTTTGTTGATCAATTGCTACGTTCATCGCTCGCTTATAAACAAATAAAAAGAAGTGGATACTACCTTCACCTGGCTCATACTTATCTTTAAAAACAGGTTTGAAAGAGATGGGTTCATTTTCTTGATATGTGAACGCTGATAGCAGGACTGACTCAGATTTGGAGGGTTCAAACTTAGGAATATTGACTTGAGTAGGAATTCAGTCTACTTGTTGACGTAAATTGTTAAGATCATCCTGTAAGTTTTAGATCCATTGAGTAATGTGATCATTAAAAGAGGATTGATTTAAGTTAGAAATTGCAGCGATCATTGCTTCTTGCTTATTCTCAATTACTTCATACTTAGCAGTTAATTGGTCAATGGTAGCAGATAACATTGCAAACTGAGTTTCTTGAGTTTATTAATTAGCATTGCATAGACGATGAGCATTGTCAACACCATCCAATAATTTAATTAATCAATAATCAGGGTTAGTTGAGTGGCCATCAAAGATAAGAAACATCCTTGAGCTATGGCTAATATTTGTTTTTCTATAGCTCTCACTCTTGTTACCAATTGATTATGAGCTTCAGAGTCAGGAACCAAAAATTGTAGGGCCATGGGGACCTAGGGGTCCTGGGGGCCCTTGAGGACCATCATGACCTACAGGCCCAGGACCCTGTTGACCCGCAGATCATTGAGGACCTCACTCACCAGTAGGCCCAGGTGTCACAAAGGGAGAAATGGGTGGCCCCATAGGTCCAGGAGGACCAATAGGACCAGGTCTACCTTCACAAATACTATCCACAGCTCAGAGTTGTTGTTGAAGTAGCCCATCTAATTCAACAAAGCGTTCCTCATATTTGGTTTGTAACTTTTCTAATTAAATAGTAAACTCATCTTCAAGAGTAGTTATTCAATGGTGGATAGGTTCAGACGCCTCAGTAACCTGTTGAGATACTTCCTGACATAAATAACTCACAACTCTGTAATTGATTCTAACAAGTTGGTTGTGCAATTCATTGATTTCTCTCCAATTGTTGGCTACGGCTTCTTGTTTTTTATGACTGAAGTTAGAAGCAACTTCTAGAAGAGAATAGCTGAGAGTAAAACTGATGAGCCATAGTCCTCTGTCGTTGAAGCTCCAGATGATGTAGCCCCAAGATCTGAAGTAAATGATGAATGGAGGGATGCACATACTGCCTGAGATACTGCTCCATCTGGCCAACCTGACTTCAGTATGTTGTAAGTAAAGCATAATTTATATAACTTCATCATGTTAGGTGAAACCTTAGATGCTTGTCCTCTATTAGGCTGGCGCTCCTGGATAAAGAGCTCCTTTTAATAGATCTTAGCTGTTTCAGCTACATTAACAGACTGAAATTGATAATCTGTTTGGTTAGGGCCCTCAATGTTAAATTTTATAGATGCTTGAAATTTAAGATTGCTAATATTAGCAGAAGGCATCTCCTTCCTGTTGGTATGTACCTTTTGTGAGATGCTCATTGATTCCTCTAAGGAGAGACTTTTTTGCTAAAAGTATTTATTGTAGTGAAATTATGTTTTCACCAGGTATCCTCAGAAGCAAACCTGGCAGGGAGCATCAGTATTGTAATTTCATGAGAATTCTGATATTAAGGCGCTACAAAGGCTATGAAATTATTAGTTTTGTAGCTCTAGTGAGAGATGAAATATAGCACTAAAATTTTTAGTTTTGTTGCATTAATGGATTCCAATCGGAATAATGATATTTGACCTTAATTAACCAAAAGGAAACTACACAAGACAAAATATGTGGTGAATTATAGTTAAAATTTAATAAATTTATAGAAGATTTAGCAGATTTTCATAAAGATCTTCATGGTTCAAACGAGGTAAGATATTACCTGTTAGATGACCAATATGGTTGATTGTCAGATCTAATACAATTTTAGTTAAATGAAATCAACCTTCACATTGTGGAATCAACCCTTTTGGAATGCTTAGACTCCTTGGAAGGCTTAGACCCTTCATGAGGATGATACTGATAACTCTGAAGAGTTGATCATCAGTCTAAAAAAGAATCAGATATATCTGATGGATTTTACATAATCTTATTCTACCAAAAATCCAAACCTCAATCTAGATTAGAATTGGTCATTGCAGTTGAATTTCTAAACCATCATGCTGAGATAGGATGCCCCAATGGTGACATCACTAGCATCTGTGTTTAGTAAGAAGGGTCAATCAAAATGTAGATGAACTATATTAAGTTTAGTACTAAGAACGGTCTGCAGCACATTAAACGCCTATTCTTGTTCAGGCTGACACTCAAAGGGAAGATCTTTTAAAGAAGGAGAACAGGGGTTCAGACAATTTGGCAAGCTGAGAATTGAACTGAAGATAAGAGCCCATAATGCCAGGATTACTAGAATATCCCAAAGGCTCTAGGGGCGCAACATCTTCTAAATGGCATCAACTTTAACCAAAATGGCTGGATACTATCTTTCAAGACCTTGTGTCTGAGTAGTTCCATTTTTGATTAGTAGAAAGACCATTTTGATGGTTTGAGTTTTGTTTAAGCCTTCCTAAGATGGGTAAAGATTTCTTGGAGATGTTCCACATGGCGTTGAATGGTCGTGAAAAGACATTGATATTGTAAAAGTATATGAGAACACAACAGATCTTTGTCACCTAGGATCCCATTAATGGCGCGTTCAAAGGTGGCGGGCGCATAACAAAGCCCTGAGACATCCTCATTGGCTCCTATAGACCCTCGTTGGCTATAAGTGCACAGTTGGCTTGATCTTCAGGGCAAGCTACACTTGCCAATATCCACTAGTGAAATTTATAGCGTAAAAGTTTTGCAATCCAGCAAGAAAGTGGAGAGAGTTGTTAATTTTGTCAAAGGATAACTGTCTTTTTTGGTGATGGAATTGATCTGGTGATAGTCCATCACCACACAATGGCTGCCATCCTTCTTTCAAACTAACATGAGTGGGGAGGCTAGGACTGCGCAAAGGTACCAAATAGCCTGGCTTCAAGTAACCGCTTGAGCTCAACTGCCACCTAAGCTTCCTAAACCTTGCTTTTTTTAGTAGGGACGTGACCAAATGGGGGAGCGTCCCCAGTCTCTACGTGATGTAAAACTCTACTTATTTTCAAAAAAATATGCAGAGGTTGAGAGGATGTTTGAGTATCCTTCTAATAATTTATGGACCTGGTTTTGTTGCTCATTAGTGAGCTCCTGCCCAATACAGGTGTCAACTAGAGCTACTGATGTGGGTGTTTCTAACTCAAAATCCCATAAACTTCCATAGCTTTGTATGTCATCAAGGGCCTCTACAGGTAGAAGGCTCAAATAGGCAGCTGGAGTATTTGGACCAATTACCCTACGTTTATCAGTAAGGTTATCCAAAAACATTGATATGGATCCAGCATAGGCGGGATCTATAATTCCTGGACAGGCTAGGGCTCCTTAACTGACGGGTTATTCAGGCCTCATATCTCCAGCAAGTATCCAGAAAGTATGTTGACATGAACCCAGGTGTCCATGATAACCTGGGATTTTGGCGGTGTAGTGGTTGTCTTAAGCAAATAAATTGGCATGCCTTCTTGGCCATCAACCGCAGGGGGTGGCATTTATCACAAGAGCACCTTACATGTTACGTGAGACAGTCAATTCAACTTTCACTTTATAATAGAAAAGCCCAAGCTTTGACCTCCGTTAAGGCATCACGTGTGATATCAAAGACTTGTGGGACCTAGTGTCCCATTAGGGATAAAAAGTTACTCATCATAGAGCACTATGGCAGAATAATCTCAGAGGAACTGAGTTTTAAGAAGGTCTTAGCTTAGGTTATCTAGTAAAATGTTGTGAGATTTCATGGAAATCTTCTAAAAGAAATTTGGTAAGGAAAATAGGTGTCAATGGTGTGAGTACACTGCGGACCTGCTGTACCAAATTCCAAAGAAATATGGAAAGTCTGGAAAAATCTTGATGCGTTTCATTAGTTTGGATGAAATGACATTCATGGAAAATCACTGTTGACAATAGCATGGACTGAGATTTTATGGAATCAACAGTGACACAAGTAACAAAACTTTTAAATTTCAAGGGAGGGTGAGAAACATAGAAGATTCATCAGAAGAAGAGCAAGCAGTATCAGGTTCTTTTTTTATAAATTAGTACCAAAACTTCTTCTTCTGGTATGACAACTCTAGGCTCATTAATGTTCACTGATAGTCTTGAGGCAGTACAGGGATTTCAGCATAGAATGCTTTGTCCTTTATGCTGCGGCCCTTTTCCTGCTTTTTTTAGAAAGTCTTTTCTGACAAATCTTGACAATGTGATGAAACCCATTGCAGTAAGTGCATCAAGGTTTAGGATACTTCTGGTTTCTGAAAATGTGGACCCATAAACAGCTGGAGTAAATGGATGCAGTGAATTTGGGGTTAGGAAAGATACTGTATTTTTGTTAAGCACTTCATTAATTTCCTGAAGGAAGTTTACCCATTCTTCTGGCTAATTATATTCATTTGGACCTCATTCCTGATACCACCGTAGAGATGACTGCAGTTATGAAGTCGTCCAAGGTAATGCGGTTAGTGGTTACTAAAGGATGTTTGGACGTAGAATCAGCTGGAAAATTTTACAGGGATTTCTCCAATGTTCAGGCGAATACCTATAAAATCTTGCTTGCTTATGATTGGCCAAGGTTTGGTTGCTTCC
This sequence comes from Massospora cicadina, assembly GCA_022478985.1. NCBI lineage: Eukaryota > Fungi > Entomophthoromycota > Entomophthoromycetes > Entomophthorales > Entomophthoraceae > Massospora > Massospora cicadina. Next base: position 79,605 of record JAKSZP010002863.1, on the reverse strand, counting down.
AAATTCCTGAGTTATAATGGTACAAAATTATTCCCGGGTGTGACATTCCTTTAGATGGGTATTCATGATCTCCTGAGCGGTGCTATTAAGACAGGAGTGGATATACTTCACTTTCTGTCAGTTGGTATCATCTTCAATGAAACTCTCATAATCATATAAAGGCAATGCTTTCCTGGATGGGGGTAAAATTCTAATTAAAACTAGGCTCAAAGTTAGTCACAATAGAAGTGGAAAGAGTTTTGACACCAGGAATCAATGCAGGCTCAAATAAACTCAGTTTCTGCATAGTCACAAGGGCCTGTTAATCCAGACATCATCTCATACCCTCGAGTTCCTCTGAATATCATCCCAATTTTGGTTTAGGGAGGTAATGGACGCTTTGTGAGCAACCTGCTTATTGAATGCTTGAATGTTTTCATGTTGAGAAACAACTGGCTCTCTAAGTTAATCAAGTGAGTGTCACCCTAGACAGACTTGCTCCAGATTTGAGATGAATCTATCTGTAGCTTGGTGAAGGTTTTGATATTAGCCATCTCATCTGACAAGGCCTCAATTGAGACCCTAGTGTTGAGAGGGACTATATTTTCTTAGAGCTTGCACCCCTGAGCCACATTCTATATTTTATTCCGTAAGGTAGAGAGAAATGTTAAAACGGATTTCTTTCAGGAGTTGTAAGGGTCACCAGGAGTAGGCACCACAGGACCGAAGTGTCCTTGAGTCTCACAGGACATTCAAGCCCTTCACTTCTGGAGGAGATGTTATGAGCAGCTAACACCTGGTAATGTTGTTGGAGGGTACGCACAAGGTCCACACTTGGTTGAGGCATTGATTACAGGAGGCTAAGGAGCTGAACATTCTGATAAAGCTGGTCCCTAAGGTAGTCCTTTTTCACACTTACAACACTGTAAATTGGTTGTCAGCCTCGTTGACTAGCTGACAGTTATTAACAATGGCTTCTTAATTGTCATGAATGGATTAAGAGGCCGCGTTATATAAACTGACAATATTATTGTTCAGGGTTTGCGTAATCTCTAACTGTTGGGAGACTTCATGGTGATGCAACCCAGCTATTTGCAGGAGGTGATGTATGGCAGGATGGATGTAATTTTAGATATAGCGTTTGGTAGTCAAAGCCAACTCTCCCACTGGTAGTATCACCAAGGTATAAAAGTCCTGAAATGTTGAAAGTTCCAAAGAAATGCAGGAGCAACTTGAGCAGCCTTCCAAAGGGTAGATGTCATTTATTAATTATTGGATAATCTTATTATGGTTCTTATATTGAAGTTGTTACTGGTTATTTTCAATAGAGGGTGTATTAAACTGGAAGGTGGCACAAAACGCTAAGCTTTCGGGCTGCATGGGAGGAACTTCATATTGCAAGGTTTTAATCCTTCTAGTGATGCTTCTTGACTGATCAGCAGGTTAATTATTAACTTCTATTATTCTCCATTTTCGTGATAGACGTTTTCCCTGTAACAGCTCAGAGCCCCTGTAGTGAGCACCTTTTTTGGCGTAAAAGTTCTCTTGACTGATGCCAGAGTTTAAAGATGGGCTTGAAGCTGTAAACTAGCGGAGGGTCAAAAAAACGAAAAGTTGGGGCAAAACAGACTACTTTTTTGAGTTAAAAAGAGTTTATATTTATAATATGTATGGGGACTTGGTGCCTTGGGAACCTTCATGGCCCTGTATGATCAGGATCTTTCACAGCTTTCTGGATCAGCCATCTGGTAGGAGTGCTCATTGTTTTGCATTATCCTCATGACTGTAATGGCGGGGGTCGCGTCTCTTGAGGTTCAAGAAGCGGGGATGAAAATCCTGAAAGTATTTCCATTAATTTTCATGCGCGTGATGCTTACTGATTGAATTTAATATTGGTGCCTTTAAGGATAGATTCCATTTTCATTAGCTCAAGAGTCAACTTAGAAGGCTCAATTTAGGAATAGGAATCTTGACTCGCTCATCTATTTATTCCTAACAAGGTGAAAACTTACATTTTTTAGCAATTTCTTGATATGAAATGGCCTGCTAGTTTCCATGTTAGTTTGCAACTAGTACTTTGAGTTGGTTTTCTTTAGAATACAATATCACTAGGTCGCCCAACTGAATTATAAGTATGTATGACGTTTCTGACCTTCAATCTCTTTACTGACATTTTTTGACTTCATAAGGTGTATTTGGACTTGCTGATAATCCTATTAAAAAAGATGTAACAAACTCCTCTTATTTATAAATTATACCTTAAATTCTTTATACAATTGATAAGTGGGGTAAAACTAAGATTTGCAAACACGGGATTATACTTTTAGCCATGTAAATAAAGAGTTTTTATAATAAAAGAGCTAGTAGAAGACATAAATATCAAGTGTTAATCATCAAAGTAGAGTATTAATAAAATTTACTTTCTCATGAAATTATTCAATACTTTAATAAAGCCATCAGATTTTGGGTGGTAAGTTAAAGACCTTTAGGGTCTGAATATTAGAATTTCACAAGATGGCTTACAAATATTGAATTAACTTTTAGCCCTATTTTTGCTAGTTACTCTTGAGGGGCATTAGACATAGAGATGTCATGCGTGATAAACAGCTTTGCATATCATCATCCAATATAGTTGTCTCATGAGATAATCTGGTATATCTAGTATATTGGTCATCTAACACTTAATGGCATTAAACTCTTTGGATACAGATAGACTACCTATCAACCACAGAAATAGATGTCAAGGGAACTTAAGCATGCTGCAAATGATGCAGAAAACCAATCCAGCCTGTCTAAACCTATTTTTGACAAGCAAAAGTTAAGCAACACTCAATACAAGCTGAGACAGATTTTTGTTTGCCCCATCCAATTGTAAGCCTTATTTATTGAATTAACACATTTAAACACATAAGTGACACATTTTTGGCAGATCATGTATTTACTTATATCATGGGGTGCAGGGATAAAGTGACACAACAGTTGAAAAACAAGATTACTATATCTTTTGGAATACTGACAAAATATTTTCTATGAATTTTATCTACTACAACATATATTAGCCTTTTTGTGTAAAAATATAGGGTGTCAATAACCACAATAAGAAGAAACTATCATTTGGATAACACTCAAAAAACCCGAGAAGAGTTATTTTGTCCATCTGCAATGGAGAAACCATGGTGGAGAGAGCGAAATGGGACAACAGCAACAAATTATAAGAATAGTTGTTTTATAAACTTATCATCTGGAATCACCATGACCAGCTTTGCATCATAGATTATCAAATACCATATGGGGAATATGTCTAAGGATGTCAGGAAAGATGTGTGAGGACAAATAAGCAAAAATGTTTGCTAGAAAAATAGAACTTAGTATGTTGCGATGCATCTTGTCTGATAATGAGTCAACTTTTGTGTCTTCCAATTGTAGTTTGGAATTTATGGTCAATAATCAATGTAACAGTGTGCTTATAGCCTCTAAGCAGGTAGCTTTGCATGAGAGACCAAGTAAACACGGAGATTTCTTATTATAAAAGGCTTATTTATGATTTGTTACATAGTGTGTAAGTGCTGAACCATCCCCTCTGTAAAGATCATAGAAAGCACTCCTTCAGACGCAATATATACCTCAGGTCTCCTAAATTTCCCTTGATAAAGTAAAGAGACCTAACTCAAGTGGTAGATGAGCAAAGGGTTACAACCATACACCTCAAGTATCCTCCCTTCCTGCCATATCACCTCTTCTTCACATTTGGGAAGATATAAGGGCTCTAAAGGAAGGTGATATAGTCCAGGGGTCACCAGAAGTGCCGATAGCACAATCCCACCCTCAAATATTTTCCCAGATCAGACCTCAAATGCAAAAAATCTCCACTAATTTTCAGTGGATTAAGGTATATTGATTAACTGGATCTGGAGTCAGTGACCCAGATTAACTTAATTTTGGAGTCAGTAACAACTAATACTCAAGATATTAAGGATCCCAGAAATAGTGCTTTTTTAACATGACCTCCCTCCTTGATCCGTTAAGCTAAATAAAACCCAAAATTTTCGCATTTCTCCCAGGTCTTTGACACTCTTTCAAAATCTACTAATAACTGCATGCTTTGTGGGCCCTAGGCCTTAGGCATCAATTTCAGTCCATCAAAATTCCACCTCCCATATAGTAACAACTTCTTTTATGACTTTTGCCAGCTCATACTGTTTTCATAATTTTCCTTTAGTAAAGCTGTCGTTCTCCCCCTTACAATATATGGACTCCACTTTATTTGCAACATTAACATATTTTTGGAATTAATTGGAAATATACACTGCCCTTCATGTTATGCTTCTCATGGCTCTTGAGTGATCCCACTGATCAATAGATCTGGCAACTTTTTAAGCCATTGTCAAGGTTAAGTATACTAAGCATAAGTCATCACTTGCATTCCAATGCATACATCACGCAATACCATGATCTTAACTTTCCTCGCTTATTTTAAACTGTCTTGGTGCAATTTAAAACTACCATGAAAATCCTCTATACCATTACCAGTGCATTGTATTCAGGTGAGGAGCAACCAAATGTCCAACTCATAAATGACACTGCATATATCATGATCCAAAGAATTATTCTCTTTAGCTCCTATTACAATTGACCATGTGATATGAACTAGCGCTCTGTCTCTTCCAATGACCTTGTTAGAATTAATAATGCATATAATCCAAATCCTTTTGAAGATCAGTATAATGAGTTGTTTGAAAGACTTCCTCTAAATTTGAGCATAAAGAATGGATTGTTGCTTAATAATTAGAGACCCTAAAATAGGCAGATATCAATAGGAAGAATTCAGGAATTTCAAAAAGTCAGTTTCTGACTGGTCCACCAATTGACGACTTGAGTGAAGCCATAGCTTAAATCTCAGTCTTAATCCCAAAATTCCCAAACAATGGAAGCGAAAAAGTATGGAAATTGACATGGGAAGATGATGGCTGCTTGACCCTCATACTGGATGAGAAATAAAGATTATTATGGGGGCTAAATTTAACTACGCCACAAAGCCCCTAAAAATCCTATAAATTTTGAAGAACTTTTATCTAAGAAAGTTAGATATAAATTCTCCTCTAGTTTTACAACGTATATTATTACGTTCCTTTATATATTATAACAATAACATCTACAATTTTAAACTAGGATAGTTGCCATCATGTGGAACCAAATAAAGTGAAAGTTCATAGCCATCGGCTCTAATAAACCATTCTGCTACCAAGTGCCACTCCAAGGAAGCTAGAATTTTAAACAGGACATCTCTAGGAAACAAAAAACAGGATTTTCTTTTTAAAATAATGAGGAATCTAAGATGATGTACATTAAAGGGTACCCATAAGTTGTAACTGTTGATACTTTTTCACAAAATGGGCAATGATTTCGCAATATATCCCCTCCAAATGGAGAAAAGTATCACCAAATGAAGTACCATATTATAATATGAAATACCACAGGTAAAACCTGAGACTTTGGAACTCTGAGTCACCTTTGAGTTCGGCTTACCTGCTAGACCAAACAATTATTATATACAGTCTAATAATATCAGTGGTACCATACGCCAAATCTTGGACGGAATCTACTCGACCAAAGGCCTACCAATCGTTCTGAGCTATGACAATATCTTTCTATATATACGGAGGCTTTATGGTTCTGCTACCCTTGCCACTATTCAGTTAGCTAGTGGGTGAAACTCTGACTTCTCCTGTTTGTGCATCCCACCATTAATCACCTCCTCCAGTTGATAAGACTACATAATCAGGATGTGCTATGAAATTTGGGATTAATGAAGAGCCTCAACTCCAATCTTATTGACCTTTATGAATCTGCTTCTGTGTTTATATGAGATAAATTTGAGGCAATCCAGGACATAAACGCCTCTTAATGATGTCTTGATCATATTGCCCTACTAGATTCTAGAATTTTTCTGCATGGATATCCAATTATTAACCAATTACAAGGTGTAGTAACTGAATTAAATAAGTATGTTCATCAAACTTCATCCAAATATGCCCGTTAGATCCACCTCTATAGTCAGCTCTGGTGCAATACTTGAACCAAGTTGAGATGTTTATTGAGTGACTGCAACAGCGAAGTCAGAACCTTTCCCTAAACATAAGAATCAAAGGGCCTAAGGATTTTTGCGGGCCTTAAGGGCTACAGGGACCATAAGGACCCATTGGACTGATGCCTCAGATAGGTCAAGCGGTTCCAAATGCTTAAAGGTCCTGTGGCTCTAATGGAGCAGAAAGGCCACTAGTCTCCATGGGTCTACTATTCCACATGATGAAACTTCTGATAAACTGTGGAAGGGTTAAATATTGGCAAATATTAAAGCCTTGCATAAAAAAGGAGAAAATTGCCAAGAATGCAGAGTTCACCTGTTGATCTCCCAATCAAACCCAAAGCTACCTCTGAGGCATTAAACTAGGATATGGAAAACATGCATGTGTTCACTGACTCACTAATAAGCATCTTTGTAAGATAGACAAACTTTTACTGCATAGGGACCTTAATTCAGTAAATGTGAAGCCAATTTTTCATCTCTAAAAAGCTAATATGGAAAAAGGACTTTACAACTGCCCTCAACCAATGATGGAATAAACTACAGGATTAAATGGAAAAGCTGAGAAGAATATCTAACCAAAGAGTCCCCTATGATTATACTGAGACAGTGTCTTCTGAACCAAGTACTAGTGCCAAACTGGGTATAAACTCATTTTGCACCTTCTGGCTCTACACTAAGCCCAGTTTTTAAAGAATAATTCATTCTCTGTCAGAAGATTATCATTCATTATTGAATGTTTATGAGAATGCAATGGAAAAGGCCATTGATAAAAAATTGAAGCATATCTTTGCCTGCCTCTGCAGAAAAACCATAGGAATTCTGACCCTCACTATCATGATTGTCAAACATTGGCTCAAGTCAAGGCCACCTTAATATAGGAGTTTAGGAGTGAATAAACTCTTGAACAAGAAACATGCCTTCATGGTGATTTGCCCTTAACAAAGAGATAATTTCTCGTAATTTTCTAGACAATTCTATGCCAGCGCTCAACCATTGGTTACTACTAGTCATAATTTTCTATATGATACCATTAATATCATCATTTCTGACCTTAAGTCCTGGACTGATGTCCAATTGCACATGATAGGACTCAAGAAAACATTACATGTATCTAAGAGATCAATGAGGCTCTAAAAGAATTTCCACCTGCTACAATAAATAAATTTCTTGCCTCAAATAATCCCCCCCCAGTTGGCCCTTTAATGCACGCCATTGAAGCCAAGGACAAATATATACTTATATGCTATTATTGCGAGGGTCTCAACATACCTGGATTAACGCTATAGCAACTTGCAGAAGAGGCACATTTAGAACTACTAGTAAAAGGAAGGTCAGCATGAAGAAAGAGGCTCTTTGTGCTGACAATTCCACTATCATGTCTCTACCAAAGTCTACTTCAATTACTATACCTAAACGAGTTGCCACTGAGGAATCTGGTTGAATAAGTTATCTTTTTTATAAAATAAACATCTTGATACTTGACCATCTAGTACTAAAAAACATCTTGATACTTCTTATTCTTCTTCTGAAGTGCTACTTATGTTCCTTACTTTGCCGCCACAGTTTGGGAGCCTGATAAACATGGCTGTTGGTAATGTTCACAAAACTATCTACTTGCAATAGTAAATAGTGGATCAAGAATGTCATTTTTCAGAATTATGAAGAAAACTATTATCGCTCCTGACGTGCTATAATAAATGGAGTGTGTAACAGCTGGCCCTAATTTACAAGGTCTTTTGAGGCCTATTTTGAGCTCCCACTCAGATTCATAAAATATATTAGACACCTCAGAGGTAACTTTTGACATGCATAGCTATGACAGCTGTTTATAACTCAAATCCTAGAGTATGATGCTATCATCTATTACACCAAAGGGTTTCTATTCTTACTTGGGACACGCGTTCCCCCTATTATTTGAAACTACTAAGGGTTATAAGGAACGCTTAAATGCTTGAACATGTTTAACAAAAATGGATGACAATATTATTTTCACTGAATACCATGTTGGGGTCCCATGGGCAACTGCCCCCCAAGTGGTTGATATATATGTGGAGATTCCCTTATACTCTTCTGAGAGAATGGTGATTCCTCCAAGCTAAGAAATTATAATTGAAACCTAGATATATGTAAATTCCTCTGGAAGCTTTTTAGAGATACAATGAGTCAACAATAAATCAATGAAAAAAAACTTAACTCTTACAGAAGTATTTGATCATGTGTCCTACATTTCTACTTCTGTGCTACTGGACAACTTAACACTCAAGGCGCACACAGTGGGACTCAACACCCAAATAGCATACATACATCTAACACGCATTGGCATGACAATTGTGTCAGAGGATTTAGAAGATTTTGTGGTTTTAGGTTATGAAAACTACCACTGTAGCACTAGTTGCGACTTCAGTTGGAGAAGAATTGACTACTAACAAAAGAATGAGGTTGACAAGTTATGGAGGAATGCGCCATTATGTTCTTCATCTGAATGTATGACTTTGGCAGGTAATAGGGTTGCATACAATGTATAATACAATATTCTTATTCATCCAAACATAACCTTATTGAAAGAGCAAAATATAGGAAGTCTAAGCTTTTATGGAGCTCAAGGAGCTGTTAATATCAGGAATGCTGATTCTCTCCCAAAGCTTATGGGCGTTGCCCCTTCTACTTGTTTGCAAAAAATATGTAAGTCATCAAGTCGTCATGGATTACCTTAAGCTTAATTTTGGTAAGTTTTAGGACAGATATCCATTGATTTAAAACAATGACTCACTACGCCTCATGGCTGAAACTCATTATTCTTTGGAAATGGCTCTTGACAGTGAGTACTGGATATCAAGCATGACCTAAGGATTAATCCAGATGTGAACTAATAGCAAACAAAGGAACATATGAGCCAACCCAAATGCCATAGGGGCTGTGAAACGCCCTGCAAATTTAGCGGGCTATGTATTGGCAGTTGGGTGACTGAAGTAAGTAGCGTTTAAGTATACTTTGATGATATCACCATATTCTCTAAATTTTCCATGGGCACCTGGAGCATCTTTGTCAAGCCTTTGAAAAAGATCAAGGTGGCGCCCCAAATCCCAAACCTTCTAGATGTTTGTTTTTTCAGAATGAGATGGAGCTTCTTGGGCATAAGATTACTTAAAAGAGGAAACAACCTTTTTCTTACAATGTCATTGCTATCAAGAAAATGACCACCCCCATAGTCTTAAGGACACTAAGTGATTTATGAGATGGTGGTTTTTACAGGCAGTTCCTCTCATAAAATACTGACCTTATTGAGCTTTTAGTTTATTTCCTTCAGAAAAACGTTTCTTTAAAGTGAAATCCTGAGTAGGACCAAGTTTTTGAAATCCTCAGGAAAACCTCAATTACACAGCCTGTCCCTATACATCCAAATTAAAATTAACCCTTTCTAAATATACACTAATGCCAGTGATGTTGCTAGAGGGTCCATACTATCTCAGTTAGATGATCAGAAAATAGACTCAATGATGTCTCACTTCAGAAAAATTCTATCCAAGTCCAAACAGGACTACATCATTGCTAAACAAGAATTCTTTTCTGTGCTTCTTGCAATTAAGCATTTCTTGATCTTATCTTTTTCGAATCTCACTTAAATATTATGACTGATTCCATCTCCCTCATATTGCTTCAGCAAATGAAAGATCCTGATGGGAGTCTTGAAAGATGGGCTGTTTGGATACAGAGTTACGACTGCACTATCATTGATCATGCCAGTATAACTACCAAAATGCGGTTTAGTTTTCAATAATGATGACATTGGATGTACTAAGATCTGAAAAGAACTGATTATAAAATTTGATTGGCTGTATGAACAGGTAAGAGTTGGAGACACAGAGAACCAAAAAGGAGTTTCAATTTATGAATTAGGTCTCAGATTAGGGATGGGATGCTCTACAAGCTTATTGATGTTAAAATGATTCCATCAACTATGACCGTATTGCAATTGAAGTTATTTAACAAAGCAACTCCAGCGTAGTTCATGGAGCCATCAAGAAGATATATGATTGTGCAAGAAAACGATGTTAATGAAACAGGATGATAGAGACTATTCATGAGGAATTAGAAGCATGCTTTAACTGCAGGATGCAGGCTCTCTCAAATAACCACTCCTAGCATCAAATTGTGACTCCCTCATCACCATATGTCATGGTCAGTATTGGTGTAGTATGACCTTTCTCTACAGGATCTAAGGCTTTTGATACATTCTCTTCGCCATTGACAATATTGAGTTTCCTTTTATATGCTCAACTGTGTTATTCCCAATAAGCCCAAAATTCACTACATGAAACCATATAAGACACATGATAAGTATAGTTTTAATTTTCAAGGGGACAGGTCACTGCTTATGTCCCGTCAACTAGAGTATCCTTCCTTTGGTAAGCATGGCTAAATGGAATTATTTTAAGTCAAGTACTAAAACAAGATATATAATTAATTAACTTTATTATAGTATAATATAGAGGTTTTTATATGTCAAACTTAACAATATAAAACTTAAGGGGAAAATTATAATTAAAAATAATAGATGGGAAATATGGAAGTGAGTCTCTTGGTCAGGCGATTCATTCTGGATAGTATAATGCCTTTATAGCATATTTTTGATAGGGTAAATAATTAGCTAATGTATCAAACTGGATGAGACTTGGTATCACATAGGATTATTGTTGGGAAGATTATTGATTATTATCCTTTTGTGGGTTTATCTTAAGTAACTGCCTTAATTACCACCTTGAGTATTAGTGTTAAAATCTGCAACTAATTGCCCCAAATGTTAAGAACTGACTTAACTAAAAGTTCCCAAAAGTTAACTGCACAGGTTTAATATGTGCACAAACTGTGTAGCTTGATAGATATATATGAGAGATAGTATGATGATTATTATCCGCAGTTGAATAATTAAGCCAGAGGTGGTCCAATGCTAAACTTAAAATAATCCACAAAATACTGCTTTGGTAATTAGAGACTTCTTCCCTATTTCAGCTGGACTTGATCCTCTCTCAGATTAAGAGGTTCATAACCTAGTTCTCATCACGCTGAGTTGATGGAGATAAACATCAAAGGTCTGCTTGTCTTCCTAGGATATCTGATCCTTACTCTTTATACGCACAAAAGAGTCCACAATTAATGTACTACAACAATAATTAGCTGAAGGCGAACAGAACTTATTGCTACTATGAGGATTTTGGATTTTGATGGATCCCTTCTTACTAAAATATGAAGGGATATAAATATTAATTATAAGGCTTTGTAACTAGGTGTTAAAACATTTATCTTGCACCGCTGAGGACCTAGGCTTGAAATTCCTTGGCTGTGCATATAATTTTTGGTAAATATTATTAATACAATTTACAATGACAGAATGCTCTGATGTAAGAGATAAAGAAGTACTATTGTTGAACAACAGTTAGTTGCCAATATTCTTCTTAATTGATTCCACCTCAATCATGTAGCCTCTTACATACCAGTGATTTCTTCATCACCTCAAGGAACTGGAGACATAAGCCTATGTCTTTCATGGATACCTGCCATACAAGGATCTTGGTTCACTTTAATGATTAATTCCTAAACACCTGTATCAACCCCAGGACGGGTGAGACCTGATTAAGATTTTACTATCTATGGAGATTTGGATGTTTTATTAATATGAAATGATAAGGAATTTCTAGGGGTAATTAGGCGCCCAACTCCTTGGTTGGTGTCTCAGCCATGAAACGGCAGTTGTTGCCATTGTGTTTCCCTACAAAATCTCTAATAGCGATGTTCTTCTTCATCTGGTTAGGGATCCTCCATTGGAAATCCCAGAGACCTAAAAACGGAAAGAGCCAGAACATGTGTCCTAACATTCCTGCTCAATCACAGCAAACCAACCACATTTGGCTCGTGACCAGCTTAGGTAATAATATTGTTTACCCATTATAGCAGGTTGCAAACCAACTGATTGATTTGCTAGTTTTAGGTTGCATCACTCACCTCACAACTGCTGATTAAATTCCCAATAAGTTAGTGATGAAACCTAACCAATCCCAATTGGTACACCTGATAGATAACCTTTGATCAACTATCAGATGCCCCAATTTTTTCAACAAGTCTGCCTGACAAGATCTTAAGTATTCACACGGATCAATCCCCCAATGGATTCAACCTTGGCAAATTGCTCAAAATCCCCAGACATTATTTTACCCAAAATCGAGGTCAACTAATAATGATTCTTTTGCTAGCGGGACTTATCCCCTAGTAATCCAGCAGGTAACCTAGGAAGCCGGAAACGTGGAAAAAATCCCAACAATTAGTTGCCTGACATTCTGATGATCCTTCATTCCAATTAGGCAGGATTTCATTTTAATTTATCTGAGGCTTAAATTGATCTTATGGACTTTACCTAGTATTAGTTTTGTCCTTACCAACTATAGATACTTCCATATGATTAATTGAGGAAGCTGAGGAGAGGTAGCATAGCGGGGTGGCTCCTAATCCACTCTAGGTCAGGTTTCTTTGTAACAGGTTTGAAATCAGCACAGGCTAAAAAACCTTGGTGTGGTATTTTTCCCAAGGTTGAACCACCTCATTTACTTTTTTAATCCAGGAAGCTTCTTTTTCCCTTCAAAGGTCTACAAGTCAATCTAGTTGAGGGAGTCAATGAGTCAATATTCTTCTCATCATGCTCAATATCCTGATATCTGACATCACCCCCTTCAGAATATTGACATTGAGGTACAGACGCAGAATTGGCTATGTACGCAGTTGATTTTTTTCTCAGTTTTAAAAGGACTTGATTGAGTATCAGTCCCCACGTTTGTAAGTTATAGAATATGGCCCATTCCAGACGGAATCTAATTTTCCTCCAAAGGGTGCTATACAATTGTGATAGTTCAGGACTAAGTCAAAATCTCAAAGGTGGGTAAAAGTTGGCGAGTTGCATCAGTTGCTTGACCTTTTATCATAACCGCCTTGGCTAGATTTGCCATTGCCTCTGATTGAAGTTGTATTTTTTCTAAGCTAATCTTCTTTGCTTTCTCAGACTCTTATGTATTGTCATTAGAAACATTTGGAGCTAATAAAGCCATGATTCCAGGTTCTTTTTACCATATAAAGCCTTAAGGGGAGACATTTGATTAACAAATGGAAACTTATCATTTAATTCATCAACACACTCAGGAGATATTGGTCCCAGTGTAGTGGATCAGTAGTGGCCATTTTGAATAATCTTGAAACCCACGAACCATTCACTCTTTCTACATTCTTGTTACTTGATGGGCTATAAGGTGATGAGAATGTTTGCTGAGTTCCAATGCTCATAATTAATATTTTCACAACTCTTGCGGTAAAGTTTTTCCCATTACCACATATCTGTACCTGCGGACAGCCATGCCTAGTAAATATAATTTGGTATAAAAAGATAACAGTAGCCTTAGCAGTCTGCACAGGAATGACGATTGCTTTGACCCACTTCATGAAATGATCTATTCCTACAAGGATGTATGGATTCCCTCCTGTGGATTCAGGTAGTGGACCTATGACATAAAAACTGATGGTATGAAATGGATGCTTATGGTCATGGGCTGATAATTGTACTTGACCTTATGCAGTGTCTGCTCTTTACAAGTGATGCAAGCATCTAAAAATTTCACTACAGAGTCTAGTAATCTCTCAATAATAGAATTCCTTTATCCACTTGTAAGTTTTCCTAGATCCTTCATGTTCTAAGGTATTGTGGGCATAAATTATAACTGGTACCCACTTTAAAAGTTGAAAGTAAGGTAGCTAGTCAATTCTAACTTTTTTAAGTAATACATTGAGAACCTTTATTTTTAGCATGTTGTTATATAGCTTTCTGAACTGTTACATCTTCGTCATCTTAGGAGTCTAGCTTCATGAGTAAGTTTTGTAACTGTTCAGCTTTGCTAATGTCAAGATATAATAGTGGTAATCTTGTCAGTCCAACTAAGTTCATGTGCTTTGTTCCTGCTCGATGGATGATATTCATGTCATAGTGCTGTAGTTTGAGAGCCCATTGGGCTATAATTCCTGTTGAATCTTTCATTTTCTGCAGCCACTTTAAAATAGCATGGTCATTAACAACTGTAAAGCTTATACCATACAAGAAGGGCAGAAGTGGTTACAGCTAGGAGAACAACTAAGAACTCTTTCTCCATGATGCTATAATTTTGCTCATTTTTTAAGAATTATTACACTGTAATAAAACACCGGGTGGTCAATGCCTCATTTAAACAATTGAGAGAAAATGGCGCCTATAGCTAAGTTGAAAGCATTCATAAATAGGATGAATGGCTTCCCATAGTACAGATGTCACAAAATTGGTCTTACATTCATAAAACACTTTATTGACTCAAATGATGTTCTTTGATCTACTTTTCACATGAAAGGAGTATGTTTGGCAAGAAACAGACAAGTTGTTCGGCGAGTTACTAGCTTTTGGTAATAGATTGATGGTGATATCCCATCAATTCTAAGAATACCTGTATGTCTCGAGGTCTCTTTGGCCCAGGCATCTTAGAAATGACTTCAACCTTATTGTACAATGTCTGAATTCATACTGCAAGATGACATGCCCGAATTTTTTTAATTCTTTTGGAAACAGGTACAATTTGCAGGTTTTGGTTTAATATGATTCTCTATCAGTCATTAGAAACACTTACTTGACGTGGTCTAAACGATTGGTGAATGTTTTGGAAAACACCGTTATGTCATTTAGGTAAATGATCACACAGATGAGTTTAAGATCTTGCATGACGTGATTTTTTGCCAGTTGGAATGAGGCAGGAGTGTTGCATAATCCCTGAGAGGTTGGATAGGCTGGCAGTTCCCTTTTGTACAAATCAACGCGAGTTTTCCTATTATTCAGGCGAAAGATACAAATGCAAATAACCACTGGTGAGGTCTAATTCAGAAAAAAAATTTTGAGCTGGAGAGTCAGGCTAGGGTATTGTCAAATCTTAAAATCAGACAGCTGTCCTTCTTAGTAAGGATGTTTAGCTTCCTGTAATCCATCACTATTCTGTGACCACTGTTCTTCTTCTTAATGGGTGACAGTGGGGATGAACAAATTCTCTGAGAAGGAAAAAGCAAGATGAATCCAATAATTTATTGAGTTCAGTCTTCATGTATTGCTCCCCTACCTTCGACTTTCTATATGGCTTCAATTGGACAGGGGTGAATCTCCAACATCGATACTTTGTGTCCAGGTCTTTCATGTGACCATAGTCAACATCTGATATAGTGAAATCATCCTGATAGTCTTCAAGTAGCTGGTTCACTTTCTTCAATTCCTCCTGATTTAACTTTCTGAATATCTGGACTTGAAGGATAGTGAAAATTAAATTGTTAGTGGGTAGGCCAAAATCAAGGTGAGTACCAATAAAATGGACCTTGCTAGTTTCATCAATAAAGAGTAACTGATCTTTCCTAATCTCTTGATGTTTCTTGATTTCGATATCTTGGTTGGTAGATTCCCGAGTAGTAGCTCAATAGGTCGCTGATAGGCTGGATTATGGATCCCTAACAATTCTCTTGGTTTAAACCTAATAACTTCATTGACACTCGTAATATGTAGCAAGAAGTTTGGGGTTATACTCAGGGTTATGTTAGTAGAAACCACTCTTTGTTCTCCTGGCCTAATTTATAACTCCTCAGTGGCATATAATAGTATTCCCTCTGCTAAATCTCTGGAGTCAGGTAGCTTTTTCATGCTTCTTCCAGAAGTAGAGTATTGCAGAGATAAATCAGAAACAGGGTAATTGACAAGATAATTTTTAATTCTTCTTATGCTATCTTTATTACCCAATAAAAGAAAACCTTCATAGTTGAGGTGTGATAAGATTCCTTCTTACAGATTAATAACACTTTTGTATTCGATCATAAACTGCGTCCCAATGAGTATATCATATTGAATGTTGTCTAGGGCAACTTCAGGAGCCGAAAATACTAACTTGTAAACTCGGATTGGCAGAAATGAATGTTCATCTATGGCCTTAGTGTTATTAAGACTGGTGGTGCTATATATTTGAGTGTATTTAAGGACTGGGGTGAGCTTGATCTTCTTGATTAATCAAGAAGAAACAATATTGATGGGTGATCCTGTATCCAAGATAGCCATGAGTCAAACCTTATGGATTACCACTTCAACTTTAGTAATGGTACCTCCATACTTTAGTGGGAGGGCTAACACCTCTTTGAGGTGGAAAGTTGAATCTTGATTTTGGGCGTCTTGTGATACTTCTTCTTAATCTACAGTAGATTATGAACTCTTAAGAAGGGTCAGATCAACAGAGCAAAGTACTGATTAGCATCGTTGTTGGTATCAATTATTTTGGGACAACTGATAGCCTGATTGTGGTAAATGCCTTTAGGAACCTGAGCGTCATCATTATTTCCAGCTTTTTAAATGGTCTGGAATGTCAAGATCAGCAGATGAGCCTAAAATATAAATTTCCTGTGACCTCATAACCCCCTTTATAGTTGTTACTGGATTCATTCCTAATGCATGCGTGATGAGGGATTAAAGATGTTTTGTTTCAGGTACTTTGGGTCAGAGATTATGGTACTTGAGCCTAAGCTGACCTTCCTTTTCATTGCTCAATAAGGGCAGTATTCTTCTATAAGAAAATATCTTCAGTATAGTTGTTTTTCTTACAATAATTGCATTATGGCTTTTCTTCTTTATTCGGTTTCTCTACCTCCATGGTATACACTCTGGGTTTCATAGAGGCTTTTTCTTAAAGGTCTCTGGCTTGCGTATATCAACTACATCAATTAGGGCTTCTTTAAGGTCCAAAAAGGAAATGAAGCTTCATTTGACAGACGTGACGTGCATGGCTAGATTGGGGTTTCTATGTAAACTAGTAACTATGGCAGCTACATCATCGTTCAAAGTAAGCATTTTTGAGGTCATCAGCATTTGGTCTTCTATATAAAAGCATTAAATGAATTTAGCAAGTGTTTTATTCTGGAGTAGCATGATCCTCATAAAGGCTTGTTTTTTCATAATCAAGCTTTGCTTTGACCCAAATTCTTTGATAAGCGCCTCCTTCACTTCTCTCCAGGATGCTGGTCATTCATATGTGATATCTTATCTTCTCGGCCAAATGGCTTAAGAAAAATAAGATATGCTTAAATTTTTGATGATCAGTTGCACCTTACATCACAGATTCATAGACATAAAGAAAAGATGCGATACTCCCTTTGTAAGTTGTGAACTCATCCTTGAACGTAGGCTTAAAGGTAGTGGCCTCCAATCCTGTACTGATGTGTACCTCAGGATCTTCAGATTTGGTGATTTCAGGTCATGCGTTGCTCTGTTCAACTTGCCGCTTGAGACATTATATTTGATTCTGTAGAGGATTGAGATGTTGCTTCATTTCCTCCAGGTTAAGTCTTACCGTTAAATCCCGCAGATGATTCATCTTTTGAGAATGACTTTAACATTCTTAAGTTATTAATGTGGATGTCCAGATTGTGGATTTGTTGGAGAGCGGATGAGTTATACAATTGCAAAAGCTTGTTCTCATCCTTTAATACTTTAATGCGCCAGTTCAAGTCTTCATTCATCTCTTTGCATTCAGTGATCTGATGAGGTTTGTTGGTCTTGGATTTCATCTCTACTGTAAGAGTGTTCCAAATTACTCAACTTTGTTGAGGCAATGGTAAAAATGTTTAATGTCTTCTCAACTGTGGTATTTTCCTCTTAATTCGAGCTTCAACTTGTTAAATCATGCAGTAATGGAAAGAGTAGATGACTGATTCGCCTGGGATTCAGATCCTATTTTGACATAGGCTACTCAGGAAATGATACTTTGAGATTCTGATGAAGTCTCATAGGCTTGATGGGCCTCCAGATTATCAATACGTTGTAGGGCTTTCTCTGTTGAACTTAAGGAGAAAGGTCTATTTTTCCTCCTATTGATTTTAAACTTTATTTGAGGTGGGCCAACCTGGGGACAATACTGCACCGATGAGGGGAAGTGAAGATAATGGGAAAGGAGGATAAAACCTGAAAAACCTCCATGCGCGGCGTATGATAGGCCAGGAACTCCATGGACCGCCTTTGCTATTCGCTATCTCAGTTTGGGGCATTGGTGCACAATGCCAACACAGTCATAATCGTCCCCTACCCAAAGTTCACTACTGGGATTGAACTCGGGGAGGCAGTGGTAGAGGTCCATATTCTACCACTGGGGTATCCTCCCCTATTTTTCCTCCTATTGATGGCTAGTGGAAGAATGGGCTGCCATTTCACTATGGGCTTTGATATCTTGTCTTTGTGCTCTTCAGTGAAGGCATAAAGTAATCGTTTGGTATATTTTTAAACTCTGAGATGTTTTTTAGAGAAGCTTCATAGCTTCTTCCACATATTTGATAACACCTGAATCAATATTCACCATTTGATTATGGAGCCGAATGATATAGCCAAAGTTTGTTTCATTCAAACGGCGGATGGCTCATGTACTTTATTATGCATATATATACCTGTTCACAGGCCATCTGTAAGTCCCCTTGGGTATTAATAAGATGTTGGAGTTCCTCATTGTGGACTACAAGTAAATACACAATATGGTATAACATAAGGGTGTAAAAATTGCATATTATAGTGAGATAGATTTGCACTTGATCCATAACTCTATGAGAAAGCACTAGATTCATACAGGTTCATGAGATTCCTGTTCATGGCGGATGCCCTTTTGCAGATGGCTCTTTCTCTGTGTTAATGACTCCATGAAGTAATTTTTAGAATCCTTCATTGAAGATCAAAGTTAGATGATAAGATTAAGGAATAGACATAAAATTTTAATGAACTTATTCAAATCTGATGATGGGTGGACTTCCCATTTAATCATCTTAAACACCATTCCTGTTGTGCACCAAGTGGGTGACACTATAAATCAGGTTATCTTACATGGTGTAATCATTTAGTTGAAGGTATCATTAAGCATCAGTTGAGCCCCTGTAGTGAGAAATAGCCTATTAGACTTCCTTTTAGACTTAATGGTTAATATGCCCAAGGATCCCAACAGTCACTAATTGAAGCCATATAAGACACATGACAAGTATAGCTTTTCCTTTAAGGGGGAAAGGAACTGAATATGTCACATTGACTAGAGTATCCATCCTTAGGTAGGTATGGCGAAATGGAATAATTTAAATCATGTAATAAAAGAAGATATAGAATTAATGAATTAACTTTATCATAGTATAGTATAGGGGTTCTTATATGTCATCTATAATAATAAAAGCAAGTGTGTGTTTGTGTGTGATGCCCATCCAAAACATTGTCATGTAGAGCTTATGAAAATTTGGCTATAGGTGGATGGGAGGGTGTCATGGAAACGGCAGAAGAAGTTTAGACCAGCCTGCCAATCAGGATGTGTGAGAATCCAGAAAGCAAGCCAGAATTCCAGAGGCATTGCTGACCGTACAACTTGATATGGAGCTGGGAAATAGGATACCACAAAATAGTGGCGGAATATTAGGGTTAGGATTAGCCTGATGGCAAACCATACTGAATAGAATTTCAATCCAGGGGTTCTAGTAACAGGGGGGGAAGCTACTTCAATAGTTTCTGTGAGCTTCTCACTTGTTAAGATCATTTCATCAGGGGTGGTGGGGAGGCGGAATTTCTCTTGCAGTTGGCAGACATATGACCACAAAGTCCCTACACATTGTTGCTGGAAAGCCGAGAGAACTGGATTGTAGAGCCAAAAATTTCCAATTTGTTGGGCCCAACTGGTGATGGAAGGAACCATGGTCACCAAGAGAAATGGTAAGGTCCACCCAGAGCGCAAAGTGGTGGACCACCAGGGAAATGCCATGTGGGATGTGATTTTTCTTTAGGAAAATGGAGATAAAAATTTGGGTTTTTTTTGAAAATTTTATTTGGGAAATAAAGTAGGAAAATATACCAACAATTTTCTCAGTGCCATGCAACTGATTAAATAGTAATCAATTGGGTAGTGACAGTGACATGACAAGTTTCACAAATTTGGCCTAACCGGCGAATTGGATGGTAATGGGGGCTTATTTTTTGGCAACTGACATTGTAAAATTTGGCAGTGGGCTGAGTCTCTGTCAGTTTGACCTCAAAATATCTGGACCAGGGGTCAATTATGTTTCCAACGGTTAGCATGATGGCATTTGGCCCAACGAGTGACAGGAATCCCCCAAGGCCATCTAATATAGGGATGGGGCCATTTGGTTGGGAACAGGTTCAGGACAGCCAACCCACCTGCACTTGTTCAATTAACTATTTGTTTGGTCAATAGAAACCCATCAGGCACAACGCCCAAATTACTATTGGAGGGTTTCAAACTCTCGCCAATGGCGCCCAATACTTGTTCTACTGATTTTGGGGTCAAATTGGAACCATCAGGTGTTCCAGCTGATATTTCATTCTTCATGCTTTTACAGCCATTCAAATTTTGGCCATCAGCTTGATTGCCACCCAAATTGGATCCAACCGATTTCAGTTTGATAATCTTGGCACAGATTTCACTGATTCCCCACAACAGTTCTGCTGAGGTGAGGGAGGGAATTGGGGGTGGTATCCAAAGTTGACGGACTGTCACCCATCACTTGTCAACAATGTGAGCGAGATCGCCCTGGATGATGAGGGGTACTGGCATCCTCTTCAGTGTTTTCTTATTTGGGAATGGAAAGATGGCTTGATTGAGAGCCAATGAGCGCTCCTTGAGACTTACAGAGGGGTCCATGTGCACCTCAAAGCCATATTTTTAATTTTATAGTAAAATAAAGTTTTTATGTAACAAGTGAAAATTTTATATGTTTCAACGGAAATTAGTATAATATTATGGCTGATAAGTTTTATATTCAGTTGATTTTATAGTTTAAATGGTTTTGGTGAGCAGTTGATGGTTTTGGTTGTTTAATAAGCTTGATAGTTTTAGTAAGCAGTGATTAATTGATTCAATAAGATAATTAGGTTTTGTAAATTTGTTGGTGGATTCTGATTGTTGGTTGATTAAAAAGGTCAATTTGCTTTTGGCTAAGTAGTAATTGGGGGATTTTGGTTAATTTGATAAGCTCAATGGTTTCAGGTAAATGATTGATGTTTTAGTTAATTCAATAGGTTTAATTGGTTTTGGTTGAGTAGCTTGTGATTTTATAAGTATTCAATAGAATTTGATTTTTTTAATTTTAGTGATAGCCAGCTACCATTATTTGCTAAATTGATTAAAAACATTAGTAACTTTACTTACAAAGAATCTGAGTTAAACTGTGTATTAACAAGAATTAACCTAAAACATTTGTTTAAAAAACTATCATTCTATTTATTTATATAGCATGTATTATTGCATGAATAAATAAACCAAAAATCACCAAACTTGGTGCAAGTACTTTATAAAGTATAATGATAGTAATAGACTATTTTTAATAAATTTATATAATTTTTGATATCAGTTCTATATAAGATCTAAAACATATATTTGTATAATGATAATTATATGCTTCTTTGGCTGAGCATTTTTATATTCATTTAACTTGATAGTTTCATAAATTTTTATAGTGGTTAGTAGTCTTTGGCTGTTTTTTAAACACAATAATCAGTTTTTGCTGGGTGTTGGTTCATTTTTTGGTTGTTTGATGGGCTCAATAGTTTCAAGAAAGTGATTGATGATTTAGTTAATTTGGCAGGCTTAATCGATTTTGGTTAAGTGGTTGGAGGTTGGAAAATTTGATAGTTTTAATAGTTTTAGAACTTATTGATGGCTATCTACCAATATAAAATTAAATTAATTTAGAATCATCTGATAAAGTTATAAGTCAGGTATAGTTGTGCACACCTGTAACCAAAAGCTAAGGTGGGGAAAAAATTCTGTAACATATTCAAAACCTGTTATAGCTAAGATAAATATAATTTCCTCTATCCCTCTTATTATTATTCAATTAATAACAATATAAAGTTTAAAAAAATAAAAAATATACTAAGTTATATACTCCATAGTGAAGCATGGGTATTCCACTAGTTATTGAATAATTTCCCAAGTTGCTCACCCAAACCTAAACAAAAACAGTGTTAGAGTTTAAATTGATTATTAAGTAGATTTAGATAAACCAGCTCAGTAGTCATAAGGGCAACAGCAAAGCTGTTAGTCTGTGTGCTCAAGTTTAGTCCTGGCAAAGCCTTTAGGCTATGACATTATGAGCTTATAATTTAGCCTGAGGTGTTAGGTAACTCTACTTGTGGTTAGATAAATCAATGTTACTATTAAATTAAAAACTTTTACCACCCATGGTAAAGTTTATCAAAATAAATATTAGGTTAAAAACTTGTTCCACCTATAAATCTAAACTGGGTAACCAAACCCTGTGGACTTAACTATCCAGTCCAAAATCATCTTCAATTTTAGTGAAAATTAAATTATCCTATTGTAAACTAGTTGAAGGTTGATACCACTTACCTTTATAGATCCAAATAATCATCACATGTTATTAAACTACCATAAGTATTTTTTGGGAAACAGAACACCCTAAAATATCAGTAAAAAAGTATAATTTATTGAGAAATTTATGAACTCTACTTAAATTCACATTAATTGACTGACTGATTATACTGACTGGCTGATATCTTAAATCTTTGAGTCTGATGTTTTTTAATCTATTTAGGTGAGTGGGTGAGAATTGGTAAATATTATAGATTCTGAAACCATCTAGTCTGATAGGTTCAATCTATTTGGGCAAGTGAGTGAGACTTGGCAAATATCTATAATAAAAAAAGCAAGTGTATGTGTGTGCATATGATACTTAGCCAAAACCACAGCATGGTTAGCTTTAAAAATTGGACATAGGTGAATGGGAGATGGTCTGTATACACCTCAAAACAAATTTGTAATTTTTATAGTAAAATAAAAAGTTATATGTAAAAAGTGAAAAGTTGTATGTTATTAATGAGAATTTGTATATTGTTACAGCTGAGGAGCAGTTTGATATCCAGTATATTTGATAGTTAATTGGATTTTAAAAAGTGGTAGGTGGTTATGGGTTAAAATAATAAGCTTGATAGTTTTAGTAAGCAGTGATTAGTTGATTCAATAAGATAATTGGTTTTATTAAGTTGTTAGTGGATTCTGATTGTTGGTTGATTAAAAAGGTCAATTTGCTTTTGGCTAAGTAGTAATTGAGGATTTTGGTTAATTTAATAAGTTCAATGGTTTCAGGTAAATGGTTGATGTTTTAGTTAATTCTATAGGTTTAATTGGTTTTGGATGAGTAGCTGGTGATTTTATATTTAATCAATAGAATTTGATTTTTTTAATTTTATTGATAGCCAGCTACCATTATTTAATAAATTGATTAAAACATTAGTAACTTTAAATCACAAAGAATCTGAGTTAACCTGTGTATTAACAAGAATTGAGCCTAAAACATTATCACAAAAGTAGCATTTTATTTATTTTAAATTTTAAATTTATTGCGGGGAAGGCCGACCATGGGATGGACACTTCCAAATATGACTCAGAAGAGACAAAACTTAGTACCAGGGGAGGTACCCCAGAGAAGCGATGCTATCTCTTTTTTTAGTACTAGATGGTCCCAACCCAAGGGGGGATGCTATCTCTTGTTGCCAGTGGGAACGCCACTTATGGGGAGGGGGAGGGAACGTGTGAAGGGGCTGTAGCCACTATTGAGCACGTGTGGAGGAAGGGGTCTGATTTGATGAACCAGACTGGGAACCAGGAGGAGACCAGCTGTTGGCGATGCGGTGGGAGATATCCAAACATCCACACTTGAAAGTGGTCCACCAAATGAGACCAGAATCTGTGGACAGCTTCTGGGAGGGTGGGGATGGAGCCAGCGATGGCATCCAAGACAATCGTGTGGATAGTCCACATGGCGATTGCAACCACCAGAGCATGGAGGGAGGGTGGGAGGGGGAGGCCATTGATGAAGCAAACATATCTCTTGACAGACTGAAGGGATGCGTTTGATCCTGGCCTAGCAGACGTTGGACTTCGCGCCATATCACTTTAGAGGTGGGGAACTTCTCCAGGCGGTGGAACAGCGTTCCATACTGGCCACACATGACACAGGATGAGTGTAAAGCGTTAGAGCGCTCAGCTGTATGATACACCCGCCTCAGGCAGCGCCACACATGGGAGCAGACTTGAGGCTGCAACAGAGGATGGTGTGCATATTTCCGGATTACTTTGGGTCTCAGTGGAACAAGGGATGTCCATCATGTCCAGGTAGTCCACCCTGGATAGAAATTGAGGTCGAATGGGGATCACGCCATCATGGATGGAAAGCCCCTGTACCTCTTGTGTGAACTGAGGAGAGGGGCGGCCTCTTTGGGTTGTATGTCCACTAATACGAATTCTCCACTCTGCGCTTCACATGGAGAGTAGGATTCGTTTGTAGTGGGTTTTCGTCCCGTGTGGACCTGTGGCCAATGTGTGTGATGCGAGGTATTTCATCAGGGAGTGGGGGTTTGATGGATTGTTGAGGCCCAAGGCTCGGGAGAAGTTGGAGCGGGCCGCGTGGGACCAGTGTTGGGATGGGAGTGTAGGAGCGGTGATGGCCGCAATCCAGGTGCCCAGGATCTTGGCCGCATGGGCTTTGAAGTTAAGCAGGCCCATGCCACCTTGATGATGAGGGCCAAACATGACCTCTAGCCATACTGGTGGAGGGCGGCCTGACCAAAGCCATCCTTGCAGCAAAGCATACAGGAATTTGAAGAAGCTTGGGGAGAAGGGGATGGCGTGGCCTCCAAACCAGACTTTGGATAGGAGCATAGAGTTGGCAAGAACAACCCTGCCAGTGAGGGTAGTAGGGTGGGCTCTGAGAGAGGCTATTTGCTTCGTCACGTTGTCCAGTATACGGCACTCCATTACTGCTGACGCGTATCCGCCTGCCTCCATCCACACGCCCAGATGGCGTACCAGTCCTATGGTAGGACGTGGCACAAAGGGGAGCACCAGTGGAGCAGTGTGTGTTGAGTTAGTAAGGCGTGGACGTGGGCAAGCAGATGGGCTGGGTTGGGAACTACTTGCTGGGGCCCAGCAGTTCTGAAACTGACCAAGGAGGATGATTTCAGTTTTGGAGGCGTTCAGTGCTGCATTGCTTGCCCTGGAATATTCCTGGATGAGGGCTTCAAGCGCGCGTGCATCTTTGTTATTAGACACCCCCACCATGCAATCATCTGAAAATGCCATCATCTTGACTGGGGTTTGGCCTGGCACATGGACCCCAGTAAGGTGGGCATTCACATTTCGCAGTAGTGGGTCAAGGCTGAAGTTGTATAAGAGTGGGCTGAGGGGGTCCCCTTGTCGCAGGCCCCTTGAGGGCGGACTACTTCCGTTAGGAAGCCAGGGCCACATACTGCCATTGTTGCAGATTCCGTGAGCAGCATCACCCAGTTTATGAAGCGGGGGGGGTAGGCGGAATTGATGGAGGCAGGCCCTTAGGTATTCCCAGTTTACTCTATCATAAGCCTTTTATTGGTCCAAGAATACAAGTGCCCCAGAGGCTGTGGACTGACACACATTAGCCATAGAGTGCACGTTATCCCAAATCGACCTTCTGGGGATGAAACTGAATTGTTCTGGGGAGATGGTGGCAGATGCTACAGTCCTTAAACGGTTAGCCATGATTTTGGTTAAAATTTTGGTGTCTGTGTTTGTTAGAGAAATGGGGCGCCAGTTGGCTAAGTCAAGCCTATCCCCTTTCTTGAAGAGTGTGACAGTAAAGGCCTCAT
This sequence comes from Massospora cicadina, assembly GCA_022478985.1. NCBI lineage: Eukaryota > Fungi > Entomophthoromycota > Entomophthoromycetes > Entomophthorales > Entomophthoraceae > Massospora > Massospora cicadina. The sequence continues at coordinate 53,785 of JAKSZP010002863.1, read as the reverse complement.
GTCCTCCTGGTAGGAGGTGCATTTCCAACAGGCTTTGATTGAGTGAGGCTAGCAGCAATGGGGATATATATTTAAAATATTTTTTGTAGAACTCATATGGAATGCCATCTGGGCCTGGGCATTTTTGGTTTGGCGCACCGCGAATGGCTGTCCATAATTTGTTCGGAGTAATTAAATTCATTATTTCTGGGTATCAGAAAATGGTGCAGATATGAGCTCAGTTGAGAAATTCTGCCATTTTGGCCAGCTGAATTGGTTTGGCTCGGTATAACTTGGAGTAATATCTTTGCATTTCAATTGCCACTTCAGCCAGTGTGTCCGCAATGGAATTATCCAATCTTTGCACCTGTGTGCAGGCCACGCTCTGGCGTGGTGCAAAATTTTTTAAAGAAGTATGCGGTGCACTTGTCGCCTTTAGTGATGCATGTGGCCCTGTATTGGACACAAACCTGATGTTTGTGTTGCCTTTCTAGTGCGTTGAGGTGGGTGGCTGCCTCCGCCCACTTCCAGCCCCATGCAGGGCTATATCCTGTGGCTGGAATGTTGGACTCCAAGTGGGCCAATTCCACCAGCACGCGCGAGATAACTGCTGATATGGCTCATGAGCATCTGGAGGAGAGATGGCGATAGTGGCGGATGGTGTCTTCTTTGAAAGTTGCCCATGTGGAAATGGGGTCCACGCAAAATGGTGCAACAAATGATTTCACCAAAGTTGCCTCTTCCACCCACGTGGAAAATCCTCGCGACGTGAGCTCAGGGGGGCGGATTTTGCACCAATGTGGGGCCTTTGCAACTGTGACGGGTAAGTGGTATGTTATTGAGACCAGTCAGTGGTCAAAGAATTCTATTTTCGTTGTTTTGAAGTGGGAGATGTGGGGTTGGAATTTTGCTGGTGTTAGAATAAGGTCGATGCGGGTCATGGACCTTAATTGGCTGTTATGGATGTGGGGATGCGTCATGTTTTCGAGCAGTGGGGCATGTTATGGCAGCGCATCCATTAACCCTAGGGTGGCTTTTAGAACACGTAGTTCTACGTGACCCTGTGGGGCGTGGGGTGAGGGTAGCCACCGGTCCGTTGGTGAGGCTAGACAACAGTTCATGTCACCAACTAGGAAAGAATTGGGGGGTAGTGGGAGGGATTTGACCGACGAGAAAAATTCCTGACGCTCATGTACACCGTTTGAGGCATAAATGTTGACGATTGTGTGCGCTACATCAGCCCACGAGAAGGTGACAACAAGCACTCGGCCATTTAGGAATGTTTCTGAGGATGTGAATTTGAAAAAATTGTTTTTCAAATTAGCACCCCACAGTGCTTCAACCAAAAGGATAGGGATGGTAGGAGCATTGTTTTCCAAGCTTCCTCAGAACCTCGTGGACAGTGGGACTCCTGGATGGCCAGGATATCCACGGGTAAATTGTTTTGTAAAAAACTCAGTTTCCTAGCCCAGGATGGGGAGGCCTTGAGTCCGGCGATATTCAGCGTCCTTAGAGTGAAGGTTTCCCCTATTGCACCTTAGGTGCGAGGGGGTGGGCACCCAGGCCCACCAGCCTCTTCCAGGTCCCCACGGGCTTTCACAGCAGCATGGGTGTTAGCAGCAACGCTATTGGGGGTTTTTGTTAATTTTTTTGGAAAGAGTTACATTGGCTTTGGCCTTCACTTTTTGTTTTCCCAACGTTGGACGAATTTTTTGTGGTGCAGATAAGTTTGGTGCACCGTCAAGCGGGGCAAAAAATTTTTTTTGGTTAGGATAGGTCCAAGTTGGTTTTGACCAGAGCTTGGGTGCAGCGATTGGGTGAAATCAAATCTCCCATCAGATCCTTGGATTGAGTGGCCCGCTTAGCATGGGCCTCCCAATCTGATTGGGTGATGGATTCCCAAGTTGCTTCTGCCGCAAAGGTCTCCATGTCCTCCTGGCGTTGTGAGTGTGGTATGGTGGTGGTGGCCTTGGCCGCTTCCTTGGCCATGGCCCTATGAGCCTGCTTGGCCTTCTTCCACTCCTGCGGGGAGATGGGCTTTACCAATATGTAGCAGCCTTGTGCTCCCCATGGGAAAGCCTCCTTGGTGCTTGCAGTTGGTTCGTAGTGCGCCTCTCCACTGGCCATGGCCGCTGAGGGGTGATCTTGGAATGTGACGCCCTCCTTGATGGGGCATGCATGCACCTTATGGCTGGCCATGTCACAGTGGGTGCAAATGGGGGGCGCGCTGTCCACGGTTACCTGGAATGGGTGGGTGGTATGCCCTGCGATGTCAATAAAGGTGGAGTGTGGGATATGGGTTAGGTCCTTCACAATCTTCTCAGTTGGGGTCAGAACTGCGATGGCTTTGCCAGTGCACAGGTGTGGCATTCAGCGTGAATCGTTGCATTTCAAAAGATTGTATTTCGCCATATATGGCGAGACCATCTTTCAGGTGTTGCTCCAAAATGTCACATTTAATGTAGTAGGCAAAAAGTTAAACGTGAGGAAAATTTGGTTTGATTTTGTCCATCTGGTGCATTTGGTTTTGACAACCTGTTGCCCTTCGGGGAGGTTGACCACTATGCGCACCGCTGAAGCCTCATCTGCTGCTATTTTGCTTATGAAACCTAGGTCCATCCAACTGCGCAACATGGAGTGAGGTGCAATGTACACTGCGGTCAGGAAAATTTTGTGTACATCGTCACAAAATTTTTCCCATAAGGCCATTTTTTGGATGTCCAGATACACATGGACTCTGAATTCCACCGATGAAAGTGGCTGGGAGTGTGGCGTGTTGATGTACTAGTTGCATCATGCTTGCCACATGAGTATCTCCGGGGAAATTGTGACCGCCAGTTTTTTTAGATTTTTTTTCTATTCCGCCGGATTCTCCAGGGCATTTTCAAATGTTAGAGGCCGTGGGCCTTCTGCCTGCTCCTCTTGCCTTGCTTGCCCAACTGCTCCCAGACATGGGCACAGACTAATCTCCTCTGTGAGATTATCAAACTAGATTTAGTCTTGAATTGAATAGGTTGCAAAAGTTTTTGCAACGAGAAAGAAAAGTGGATTAATAAGTAGCATTCTATTTATTTATTTATATAGAATGTATTGTCTCATGAACAGATAAACAAAATCAATAAATATTTTACAGGTACTTTATAAAGTAATGGGATAGTAATATAATATCTTTTAATAAAATCATATAAATCTAATATCAGTCTATATAAGATATAAACATATATTTCTAATGAAAATCATATAGAAATTCATAATTTTGGATTATTTCATAGTTTTTAGTGCCTTTTTAAAGACGTTCTTTTATCCTAAAAATCTCTTAAGGTAGGTTAGTAATATGTGATGATCAGATTAATCTATAAAGTTAAGTGGGCTTTAACTATAATTGGTTATAATGGATGATCTATTGTTTACTAAAATCAAAGATGATGGTTTGGGACTAGATGGTTAAGTTCACAGGGTTTGGTTACCCAGTTTAGATTTATAGGTGGAACAAGTTTTTAACCTAACGTTAAGTTTGATAAAAATTACCATGGGTGGTAAAAGTTTTTAACTTAATAGTAACATTAATTTATTTAACCACAAGTGTAGTTATCCACCACCTCAGGTTATTTATAAGCTCATAATGTCATATCCTCAAGGCTTTGTCAGGACTTCACTTGAGCCACACGGACTAACAGCTTTGCTGTTGCCCTCATGGCTAGTACTTAATAATATAAACTCCAGGGGGAAAAATATAATCAAAATTAATAGAGGAAATCCAAAAGGAATCACTAGGTCAGGTGATGCATTCTGGATAGTATAATGCTTTTGTCACATGTTTTTATAGGGTAAAGTATTGTTAAATGCATCAAGCTGGATAAGATTGAGTATCACTTAGGTTAGTTGTTGGTAAAGTTCTTGATTCTTACTTTTTGTAGGTTCATAATAATCTACTGCATTGAGCCACCCTAAGTAATATTCACCTGATTATATAGTACTTCATTTTGATTATGCAGGACTTCTATATGGGATATCAGAGGGTCAATATGATCCAATAAACTTTCCATAGTATTAACTTTAGATTTACCAACTACCAATTTTTTGTGTGATCAAGTAAGGTAGCTTCTTTAACCTCCTACTCAGGTCTAGGAGTTTATTTGGTTGAGGAAGTTTAATGGTCGTTTCTTCCCATCATGCCCAATATCCTGATATCTGACAACCATTTAAACAAGTGGGTCAAGGCTATCTTTGTCCCCAATACCACTTCAAAGGCTATTGCTTTATTCCTTTTCCACTCCATTTTCATGCAACATGGATGACCAAGGATCTTAATTCAGATATCAATTATAATTTTATATCACACGGTGTACAAGGACTTACTTTACTATTTGATACCAGCCAACAAATTATTGCTCCTTACAATACTTCAACAGATGGGGCAGTAGAGCGTGTAAATGGTACCTTAATGTCCATTCTGCATAAAATAGTGGCCACAAATCTCAATTAATGGAACCTTTATCTACCATCTGCTCTGCTAGCCTGAAATATAAATTATCATCAAGTAATTAAGATGTCGCCATTTTGGGCCCTATAGAGGAGAGAACAGTGATTGCCTATCAGTTTCCAACTGTGATAGACTACTTTGCCCCTGAAACTGATGAGATAAACATGATGCTCTGGCTGACAAAATTTTCTAGCTATAAGCGCTAGCAACCAAAGGAATCGATATGAACACTACAAAGGAGACAGTGTGGTACAATGTTAAAGACCATTACTTCCTACCATTAAAATTATGGGCTCTTCTTGTTGTATCATCACCTTGGCTGACGACCCAACAGTCTTAACACTTCCTGGTTTGGGTCCATATTGCGCCCAATACAAGGCAGGTTCTGAGAATTCTATTACAAATGTCATTTAAGTCACCATGGTCAATAAGGTTAATACTAGGTAACTTTGGGCCTGCGCTCACCCAAGGCAAGGTCTTGAGGGGCACTGTCAGCTTTTGTAATGGCGTGCAATTGTGACCTATCTAAAATCAGGACGATTAGTGGTTAAAAAGCCCTCCTATGGATTTGAGCCTCATGGACATGAATGGATTTTCATTACTTAATGATGCCCCACAATGGTCAAGGAGCAATAGAAGGAATTCAGGATTTTTCTAAAGGTGTGATTAAGACTGGGCCACCAATTGATGATTAGAATGAAGCCATATCCCAAATCACAAAAGTGCAATCTCAATTGGTCAAAGCAATGGAAACTTGACATTCTGGGCATCAACATGGGAAGATGATGGATACTTGACCCTCATACTAGATAAGAAGTGAGGATCTGATCAAAAAGGAACTAGACGCTCACTACGCCACAAAGCCCCCACATATTATATAAATATTTAGAATTTTAGCCCAATAAAGTTATTTTATGTTTTTCCTTAGTATTATTTAGCAAATAATGTTATGCTTTTTTCATGTTCATGACAATAGCGTTAACAATCATGAAACAGGATAGATTTTAGTATGTGAACCCTGCTGTAGGTGAAAGATATTACCCATTGCCTCTCAGAAATCATTCTGCTGACTAATGTCATTCTGAAGGAATCTAGAATCTCTAAAAAGTCACCTTCAATCCAAAAACAGGATTTTTCTCCATATATTGGTGAGGCTGAGAGACCCCTTGAAGCTGTTTGGCTCAAATTAATACCGTTGATCTAACTTAAAACCAAAGCTTTTTGAGTCATTTTATTACAATATTTTGAATGAGGATCTCCATTTCACAACCAATGTTAATTAAGAACTCCCTCCAAAGTTTGATGCTGGACATATACCCATCTCACCCTAAAGGCTTAAAATCACAAAACCTATAGGTGACATCCTCCCTGCTACTCCCACCCTTAATTGCCCCATAAACATGCGGTTTCCCCATTGAAGCCATTTTTTCTTGTCATGGGGAGCTTTTTTATGTTATTGAACAACTACTTTACTCATGTAAACCATAGAATGTACATCTCAAATTTGTGAAAATAGATGTGCCTCAGGATTTCTGGGCTTTCCATTGGGTTCAGAATCACCCATACTGGAAACCATTTTCCTCTTTTTATTAGAGCGTTCCAATAACATAATGAACCCCGACTTCCCTGAATCTCTCCCTGCAGTGACATCTCAAAACTATTTGATGATGCTGAAATTGCTGTTATGAATGTCGCAACGCTTGCTTCATTCAACCCCTCAGCCAAAATCACCCGCCACAGTATCTCCCTTTTCACCCAACTTCCTGAAGCCCGCAAAGAAGCTGAAGTTCTCCTCGCAGCTTTTGTTGAAACACTTTCCCATCATTATCTTGATGCAGAAGTGGAAAACTCCTACTACGCTGACCTCAGCCCCCACTATGCAGATGCCCCAACGCCCTGGCTCTCTACTCTGATCTGGTACTGTAACCAACACCCCTTGATCGAGGTGGGTCTTTCTGAAAACCAACCCCCTGACCCCTCCTCACCCTCTTCCATGGTGGGGGGGGGGGGGGGGGGGGGGGGGGGGGGGGGGGGGGGGGGGGGGGGGGGGGGGGGGGGGGTTAAGCAGTTTCTGCTTCCCACCTGGTTAGTAGTTTGTTTTGCCGTTTTGAGTGTTGTGATCGGTACTGTCTGTCCCCTGGTCAGCATACCTCGAATAAATCTAGTAAATCCAATAACATAATGAACTGGCCCCTGACCTCAGCACCACTACCTTCTTTCTGGGACTGACAAGGCAATCAAGTTTCTGTTTACAATAAGCCTAAACTCTTTGAACAACCTAGAATTCTCCCTCTGCTCTCTTGTCTCTTAATCCAGGCTTGCAAACAGGCCTGATATCTTGAAACGTGACCCTCACACCTCCAGTGGCCAACGCTGCCTTTTCTAACAACCTTCCCTTAGTGAGAGTTTTCCCCTATCCCCTCTTCCAAAGTGGCCAACCAAGTTTTGGACGCCTTGGTTGAGCTCCAGGTTTTATTTTTCAGTGAGCGATACTCAGCCTGCCCCACTGATGCCTAATGAAGTGTTGTTCTTCTCTATGCTTTCAAGAAGATACCTGTCGCTGGGTCCATGGGGTGCTGCGCTCTGCCAACCAGATAGAGAATTTCACGCCCCTGCTTTCTCCAATATCCTCAGCAGTCAAGTCCCTGGAGTCAAGCTCCTCACACCTCCTTGCGCTTCTTTGCATTTGGCCTTGAGTCCACAAACTTAGATGTCCTCATTAAGGCATTTGCTTTCTTAACCCTGTTATTATCTTAATTAGGCTATGCTTCTTCCATCATGTTCTGATACTAGTGCCTATCATTCAGGTATAAGTGCCCATTTTATTAGTTAAGGTTTTTGACTTTGACGCTTATGAGGAAGCTCCAACTTAGTATTCAATCAATCAAAGCTATTTTAAATGACTATTAGGCTTCTGAGAAGGAAAATCCAAATTAGCAATTATGTTAATCAAGGGATTCTTTATGGCTAGTTTTATGATCTGACTTTTTAAGTAATTATAATACTGAAACTTTAATAGATTTTAGTTTACCAAACTTGTGTGAGAAATCACCACAACTTTGGGAATCAAGTTGATGAAAGCTTTGCCTAATAGCATGTCAAATGCTGCAGGTTAAAATTTTTTAATGTTTTTCCTGGCAACCAATGCAAGTGATTTTAATAGGTGGGCATTAAATTTCAACCTGTAGCCTAGGGTTTTAGGATTAACAGCAATTTATGCCAGGGATGATTGAGGGAATGGTTGTTGTCAACTGATGTTAATTGTTTCTAATAGGTGGGCATTAGATTGCAATAATTCACAAAATAGTTAGAAAATTTCTCATCACTGAAAAACTTACTTGTTCTTGGGTATACTAGATTTTATAATATTGATTTAGTCTATTATATGCATTGTTAGCCTAAGATCTTTTAAGTAAACAATGTCACAAATTTATTTGAACCATAAATGGCTCTGATCACGCTTCCTATCATAAAAACAGGAAAAATTAGTTAAGTATAAAAGCCCTTGTGAACCTGTTCTTTCACCGTTTTCATCAAGTGGAACTCACTACAAGGGTTTCTAAACTGACTTTGTCTTTTAGTGAGAAAGAGTTAATAGTATGAGTAGCAAACCAGCAAGAAAAAGAGAAATGGACGAGTTAAAACTGGTGAGGGCAGAACCTTTCAAGGAGTGGACTTGAGGTATGTTAGATGAAGACCTCTAACAAAAAATTATTCAATAAATTATCTTATCAAGCAGAAAAATATTCTAAAGAAGACATCTAAAAAGCTGCTCTTTTTGGTCAAAAATGAAGTCTCTGAACCAGGCTGAAGTTAAGGGAGTTTGGGCCAAGTTATCAGGACTTAAAAGATCAAGTTTTTACTCAATATCCATTAAACAAGGAGAGGTCTTGACATGTAGAGTCGGTATCATGCAAGGTGTTATGACAAAACAGGTTTTAACATGATCAAAATGAAAGACTAAGTAATTCTACTAATATAATCCTTAAATAAAATTCTGACAAACTCTGTCAACTAGACAAAAAGTAGAAGAAATGTAATGTAATAATCAAAGGTGAGGACATAAAAAAGAATTAGAATAAATGGGAAAAGACCATTTTCTTTTACCCAAATTGGAAGGAACCCAGGACACTATCAGAAAAGCTCAGCCATTAGAGCTAACTTGTTCAGAGATAGTTTTTCATCCAGTGATGATGGCCCTTTTAAACCCTTCATGGCAGCCTGAGAAATGAGTCTGGGAATCTGGCCTATTATCCTATATTGAGTCCCAAATCTGCAGCTAGAGGTCCTAGCGATATGTAACTATTAGCAATATTCCCCTTGAGAATGTGGAATTTTTCATAGCTTCTATGCGGCTGGATTTCAAAAGAATTTTGTTCCAGTGTTATTTAGGCTTTTCTGATAGACGATGATAGGGTGTGGGGATTGCCAAAAGGCTGTTACTGTGACAACTGTTTGTTACAGAGAGTCATAATCTTGTCCTACACTGATTATCCGCCACAGAGTGGATTTATTATGAGGAAAAAAATCCATTATGGATGAGTTTGGCGGCCCTGAGCATGTAACCAGCTAAAACAGGAATTCGTGAGCATCCAATTCTGTAAGATGAGTTCATTAATACCTTCACTGACCATTTCTAACAAGAAGCTCATATACTCACTGGGCAGGAGCTTCAACTATTTTTAATGCACTTATGCAATGAAATTACCACTTCAGGCACATATGATCAGCATTGGGCCATCATCTCCGCCTTTTATGTTGACATAAAAACTTCCAAGATGGTAGAATTTTTATGGCTCTGTTGGATTACCATTGATAACCCTAAAAACTACTATAACTCCATCACTAATTATTTAGCACTAGTGGTGCCCATTACGCCATTACTATTAATATGAATAATGCTGGGATTTCTCTCAATATTATGTGAGCAGTAGCAAATCTAGAGCTAAGAATAATAGTTTGAAAAACTCAAAATGGCCAATGTAAAAAATCTGCCACTTGCTTCAAGTGTGGCAAGCTCGGCCATATTTCATAGGTTTGCCAAGCTAAAATGGACAAGATCAATCTGGTTGTACCTTCTGACAATCAAGTGTCTTATGCGGAAAAAGAATAGATGGAACAGACCAGGAACACTCTACTTCCGCCTATTCTCAAGTTTTACCTGATTTAGTAAAACTAACGTGCAGAGAAAATTTTAAATGGATATGATTCACATGTGGTTACCCATATGGAAGCAAAGGCATCTGAAACTGAAATGATTGAAAAGGTGGTGCGGCCATACTTGAAACAGCTCCAATACAAGCAAGCAAACATGGAGACAGATAATTGTGCGTGGAACAATATTATAATATCTAACCAAAAAGCCACCATTAAGGATAAGATTCTATGATATATCTGAACAACTTCTTAATCCCTTGAATAAGCTAGTTATGCCACTATTTTTCAAGTAAAAAATATTTTCCTTTATTCTGATTGTACTTACGGCGATTAAATAATTAATTCTAGTTTAATTTTGAGCCACCATTGACAGTAGATTTTTCAATTAACATTGTCTCTACAAAAATTTAAAAAAAATAAAAGAATTAAACCTGATGTGGACCATGATAAAGTTTACAAAACAGTGAGAATGAAAACTATAACTTCTAGGGGAGCATATAGTGCTTTGACTCTACGGTTTGGATCACTCCTTGTCACAGCACTAGAAATAGTCTTACCAGTCAGAATTATGATATTAACTGGCACTGACCTCATGTGAAAGTATGAGGTTTATGCAATTTTGACAAGTATGCTTTTTAAATCTAAGGAAAACTTTTCTGCTGTTTTATAACTGGAAAGGAGATCTACCCTCAATTAAGAGAAACAATAATATTAGTCTGGTATATGTGGATATGATTGTTCCCATTAAGTATTGTCATACTGTTCACTGTTCTAGGGGGTCACCTGATCTAATTAAAGAATGTTGGTGCAATTCCTTAAGGATGAGAAGAACAATAATGTGAATTCAATAGGCAACTATTATAGGTACTTGCTTTCTTTGGAAATTCTTTCATAAAACTATGCTGAAAATTAACGCACCATGGTAGAAAGGTAAAAATAAACCACAAGTTGCACCCAAAATTTAACACTTAGTCATAGTGAAATTCATGTACTGGTCGCCAATCTATTAGATAGGCCAATACAGAATAAATAAGATTGTATGGTGGCCTACTATCACTTAATATAAACAAAGGAACTGTTATCATTCCATGAGTTTAGTTAGTTAAATAATATAGGTTTACCAATGACCCAAAATACAAAGCAAGTTTTGCCATATTGGATTAAGAATAAATGACGGAGATCTCAGAGGAACAAAAGGACAACGTCTTAAATCATTTGAACCGTATCCTGTGATGTTCTCAGTATATGATTATGACTTGGTTTCACCAAAGGTATAATTCATGAAGTTGATGTTGGAGATCAAATTAAATGAGTTGCATTTGGTCAATTAGATGTCTGTGGGAAAGCGATGCCATAATTGCAATCCAGGCTGATAAACTAATCAACCATGGTTATTATTTCCAGCTTAAGCCCTTGGGCAAGTCCAATTTTAATTGTAGAAATAAAGATGATCCAACTGGTAGTCATAGATCACCGGTGACTGAATAAAATAATGAAAATGTCTCATACTTGCTGCTGTTAGATATATGATGCACTGTATCGCCTATGGGCTCAATTCTTTCAGCAATAGATCTTATATCCAGGTACTGCCAAATTGACTTACCTAAGGAGGATCATGAAAAATGTGCAATCATTACTGGATGAGGAATATATAAACCTACATAGATGCCTCAGGGCTTTGAAACGCACTGGCAATGTTTCAACAAGACATGGATGACACGTTAGGAGATCTGAAATTGTTGTGCGTTCTTGTCTACCTAGACAATATCAATGTTTTCAGAAGAACTTTTACAATTACCTTAAACAATTGGAAAACATTTTAAAAAACTAACGGCAACTAATTTAAATATAAATCTTGGAAATCTCACTTCTTAGAATATGATTGAATGATTAGGTTTATTGTAGACGCCAATGAAATTTACCCTAAAACCCAAAGTTGAGGCAATCAGGTCCATATCACAACTGATTATGTTAAAGAGGTGCATAGATCTTAGGAATGGTCAGCTTTTATTAACAGTTCATTAAAGACTTTTCTTCCATCACCAAGGCACTTTTTCAGCTGTTAAAGTATCTAAAAAAAGGATTTGTATGAAATAAGGAAGCCTAGGACTTCTTCTAAGCTCTTAGAATTTATGTGATGGCATAACTGATATTGAAAAATCCAAATTTTGATTGCCCATTCCTCATTTATACTGATGCATCCTAAATGGCGGTCAGTGCTGTGTAAAATCAGTAGACGAGATTGGCAATGAACACCCTGTAGCATAAGTGCCATACTTTGAGCAAGCAGAAGCGAAAGTACACCATGACCAAGGGGAATTCATTGTTATTATATACGCTTGGCAGAAGTTTCAAGTATACATCCATGAAGATCATTTTATGGTTGTGGCTTGGATACTCCTTGATAAGATGGTTGCATAAATTAAAAAAAGCCTGAAGGGAGGCTGACCATTGGACTCTAAGATTGCAAGCGTTTGATTTTAGATTGTTCATAGAGCATGTACCATGCATCAGAACGCCAACGGATTATTGTGGCTGCCAATCATCCTGGTTCTGCAAAGAGAAGCTGAAATTATATGAGAAGATGCTTACTGGTGATATATATAAGACCAAAAACTAAATTCAGAAAGCATTAAACAAGTGTATAAAAATACAATAGTGGTTAAGAATTAATTGTTCAGAATTGATGGGGAAAATCACCAACAGTTCCCAAAGTCATCTAAACGCACTGAAATTATCAATGAAGCTCATAGATTAATTGGTCATGAGCCTAAAAAACTCTAGATCAGGTTCAACAGAAGAACAGCAGGGAATCCCTTTATTTTGACATCAAGGAAAATCTTACTTATTGTGCAATGTGTCAGGAACACAAGTCCTTTAAAAAGCAACCACCTTACAGATAGTGTGCCTGAGCTCACGTGGCATACATATTATTAACGTAGTAGGGCCTCTGGCCATGATTACTGAGTTGAACGGATTTGTCATTGTGGCTATTGATCACTTAAATCGTTGGGTAGAGATGCGTGCCTTAGCCAATGTAGATGCTGGTAGTATTCTAGTTTTTGATGGAGCAGTTGATCTATTGACATGGTTGCAACCAAATTATTTTAACTGATAATGGAAGCAATTTACTATACATGTCATACTCAAACTAAATAAGTTGATGGGATATGAGGAGTATTGATAATACCTTAGCACCCAGAAAATAATCTGATGGATGAAAAAATGATACCTTAGCAACTACCCGGAAAAAGTTTGTAGCTGCTAAATCCTCAAGCTGGGTAAAGTATTTGTTTATGGTAACTTTTACTTTAATCTAACCTATTATCTGCCTTGGTGTAACAGTTCTCATGACTGACGCCAAAGTTTGAAAAGGGCTCAAAGCTGTAAATTAATGGAGAGGTAAAAAAAGAAAAGACAGGAGAATATAGACTACTTTATAGATTTAGAAAGCGTCGATGTTTATAGGGCATGTAGGGACATGTGCCTCAAGGACCTTTGCGGACCAATATGATTAGGATCTTTCACTGACTTCTGGATCAATCGCCTGGTCATCACCATCATTGTTCTGCATAGTCCTCATGACTGCAGCGATGGGGGCCATGCCTCCTAAGATTTGATAAACATGGATGGGATTCCTGAAGGAGTTTCTATCATTCTTGTGCACGTTATGCTTCAAGATCAAATCTAATATCTGCCTTCAGTGTAAGGTTTCGTTCATACTGGTTCAAGAGTCAATCTGCTTAGGCTTGATTTGGGAGTAGGGATTTAAACTCGCTCATTATCTCAAACCATAACAACGCCCCCTCCTAGATCCTGTTAGAGGGGGTATAGGGCTGAAGGAATCAGTCATGTACTTGATTCACCATTGTCCTCTGATTGACATCACCAATGGAGTACTCTGAGTTCACCTCATTTATGACCTTATAAGAGCCTTACCAATAAACTTCAAGATTGTTCTGTTGACCTCCAGGTTAATGGTGATAAAAGAGAATAAGGTCACCTAATTTGAAAAATTGGTAAAGTGGGTCGGCTAAAGTTAAATCAAAATGTTCCCTTTCTGTATATGATAACAATGCTTTGTGTGGCTAGGGCCTGAAGGCGGATAAAGTTATCAGCTTAGGCACTCATAGTTACATCAGAATTCTCAGGTGCGGAGGTAGTGAGTAATGCTGTAATGCTAATTGGTAACCAAAAAACACGCCCATATAGAGCTTGAAGAAGGACATCTTAATGATTCAGTGGTAGCTTGTTCTGTAAGCAAGAAAAGCGCTGAGTAGATTATGATTACAGCGATCAGGATCTGAGGTGGCCAATTTCATTTTTTTTTCTCATGAAGCTCACTTTTGAATTAAAAGTGACCAGTACAAGTCTAGAGAGAACATCTGCCTGCTTGTGAGATACTGCACCTATAGAGAAGTACCCCACAGGAAACCATTTAGCGTAAGTAGGTCCTTCCGCCCATCTGTGCTAAGCACAAAGAAATTGATGGCTTGCTTACCCTGAATATGAATTTTATTAAGAAGTACACCAAGATGGACACCCCATTCTGGATGACTTCCAGTCAACAAAGACCTACACTCAACTGACAATGGTAACTGCTCAACTAACAACTGCTCAACAAATAACAAATTGTTGACGAAACAGATGACAAAAACAATCAAGCAAAACCACAAAACCAGCGACAAGTGCAGAGAATGCAACTGACTCCATAGGATTGGTTTCCGCCACAAATCAGATGATTGATGACGCCCTCAGGGCGCGCAAAGCAAATATGATAACAGCAGCATTGGGTATATTCCTCACAGAACCTCAATCAGGAGAGGGGATTGGGAACATGCAGGGAAACTTTTTTTTTAAAAAACCAAAAATACTGATGAAGTATTGGTTGTATTGGAGTTCAAATCTGAATCCACCAGCAAAAACCAAGGGCCCATTTCATCTGGAAATAAAAAAAAAGTTTTTGACTGTGATAGAAAAAATTTCTGATGACACTTGACTTGATCGCTCAAACAAATGTCAGGGACCAGTCCTGACAATGACCAGGTAAGGGGAATGATGATTCACAACCACAATCAAACCAGAAAACTGAGCAAATCGCTGGGGACAATCCCCAATGAATTTTCGGAGACAATCTTTAGTAAATCCGAGTCAATAGTGGGGGCAAAATTAGCTCAAAGTTGATCAGTGAGCCAGAGCAAAACACTGGGGATCATCCCCGATGGGGATGGAGGAGCATCTGGAATAGAATCCAAAGAATTGGAAGCCCGTGAAAATACATTTAATAAATTAAAAGTACAGCCAGAAGGGGCCAAAACCCCAACAGCAGTCAAGTTGGTGATTGGGGCCCTGGTAAAGTACACTTTCATCCATAAGGACATGTTAGCACACTGCAGCATGCCATCTTGCGAAATTAAGCAATGGGAGACCCTGCAGTTCCCATATTCAATGGTGATGCGGTGGGTCTTAAAGAACATTACGCCTACCATCGCAGACATCTGGCAGGATCAAAAGTTTTTTGCTGAGGCTGCCAAATGCAGGACTGACACCCAAATATTGCTCAACATGGCAGTGTTCTTTAAGTTGTTGTGGATCCAAACCAAAGACGCCCTTGAATGGATTAAAATTCCCCTCAAGCATAAAATAATCAAAGCGGCCATTTTGGAAGACTTGAAGCTGGTAGATGCAAAGGCTTAGATGGCAGACAGAATTTACCTCCTAATTGAATGAAGTACAATAAGGCTGGCATACCAAAAAAATTCGCCCAGGCCGTCAGGATCTCAGGTCTTACCCAACGGAATTATCTGATTATGTGAAATGGTTCCCAAATGTTTTGACCACACTCAAATGGGCTCAACATACCATTTCAGTCAATACCATGCTGTAATGGTACAACATCACGTTCTCCTCAGAGGAGGCACTGCCATGGATTGAAGCCAGTTCCTAGACCACTGAGGCCTTACACTGGTCATACACCCATATCCCACCAGCCATCACATCCGACCTGATGAGGGCAGGCTGGATTAAGGAGAAGGTAGTGGAGTGGGAGCCCTTATGGGATTGGTCACTGGAAGAGGCCACCAACTGGTCCACCAATGGAATCACCCCATTGGAAATGAAATACTGGTTCCTCGCGGGGGTCAGTATCAATCAAATTTGAGAGTGGGTGTATCTGGATATTATGAAACCAATCCACGAAACCCTTAAGGACTGACCTTTCTCTTTCAAGAAATGGAAACTATGGTGCAACGTCCCCAAACCAGCTGAAGCCACAGACTGGGACGCCGTGGGGCTCACCCATGTCAGCCCAACTGTGGATAGAACATGAGATTTTACCACAGGCGGCAACAGCAATGAAAGAGGTAACGACCATAGATATGGCTGAGAATGGCTCAGATTGAAATACAAATCAAAACTATCCAGGACTGGAAGCAATTCTTCCCAGAACCGTCGGTAGCTTTTCCATAAAATGCCATAGGATTCGCCCTATCTGAAGCCTTTCAATGGTGCAAAGTAGGAGTTCCAGATGCCATGGAATGAATCGTCATGGATGGTGGATGGAACACGTTACAGTAAGGGACTGGTGCCAGCGTAGTTTAATTATGCTGGAGGCCTTTCAGAAACACCTGCATCCAACATGCAGGCCGGAATACGCCCTCCAATGGTACCAACAGAGATTTTCACTGATGGATGCCCTCGAGTGGCAAAACCTTGAGATTGGCACACAAATGGCCAGGAGCAATAATTGCCAAGGAATTAGCATATGACAGATCAAGGCGTTCCTTAATCAGGGATTTAGCCTCAATGAATCATTAAGCTGGATAATGAAGGGGAAGACCCCCACTGAGGTACCCAAGCCTAGCCCAAAATCCAAGTCATACAGCGCAGCAACAGCTCATACAATGATAACACATGAAATGGGGCAGGAAGCCATATCGAATACATCTTACAACTGATCAGCAGAGGCTTCACAGACTGCCAGGCACCGAAATTGTATCTTAAGGACACAATCCGAATTCACCTGCAGCTAGTGGAGAGGAGGAGTGGTCCAACTTAATACTGTCAATTTATCAAGAACTCTGAAGAGGTGCTGACAGGGGGACTTTGACCACCTCTGGGTACCCGTGTGAGGCTATATCAATATTGTGATCCCAGGCGAAGTAGATCAAAAAACTTCTTGAGATTGGCATCAAGTATAAGGAAGTTTATCTACTAATGGATCTAACAAGGTACGCTAACCAAACTGCAGGATGGGTGACATTTCAAAATCTCCCACTAATTGAGAGAGGGAATGGGTGCACAAAGTGATATAAACTAGACTGTCATACTATGGAGAAGTACAATAATTTCAGCAAACTGGCAGCAAGTATATAGTAGAATTCCTTCGCCCTTTACCATCAAAGCGCTCTATGAACTGGTGCCATGAATGAATTCAGATAATATCACATTACCTCGATTCATCCGCCTGCCCAGCCTAAGCAGAGTCATATATTTCGAGTAAGAGGATGAAAAACAAGTGTGCCAGTTCTGCTACCAGACCGGCCACACAATGGCCCAATGCCACCATCAAAAAGGGAAGACCCCTTGCGTGTATGAATATGATCTTGTTTGCGGGGTCACAAAAGTTGGGAACAAACCCTTCCTTAAACCAAAGGCCAAAGAATGTATTCCAAAAAAAACTAATGGAGGTCACAGATATGAATTGCTAACAACAGGAGTTGGACCTCGCCCATAGGGAAGTGTGGGAGTGAGAAGCAGCCAAGTGAGCTGAAGTGGACAATGAGCCCTTCACTAACCCAAATCCCAAAAACTACAAAATGGACGAAGAATGAGCCCTAAGCTGATTGCACCACGTTCATCCCAGGTGGAATGGACAATCCACAAAGAAGAACAATGTCAGAAGGTGAACCCAAAAAATCCCTTAATAAGGGAAGGTCAGTGCAAGATGCCAATTAATTGAAATCAAAGCCTGATAAGTTGAAAAGTGAACAAGAAGTAAAATTGGAAATTATCAGTGAACAAACCATGGAGACTACCAAACAAACAACCAAATCAATGAGGTCAGCAAAATAAGCTGAGAAAAACACGACAAAAAAGTCTATTTCCGCTGAAAAATCTCACAAAGGGGCGAGAAACTGATCAATGGATGAGGGGAAATACACCACACCGCCAGTAGGGACCAAGGCGCACTCAGGCTGGTAATAAAACCATCCACATTATCCATCAATAAGGAGATGGGAAAGGCAACTTAATTTCCAGTGCGCAAAATACCCGGTAATACTATCCCAGTTATGACTAACTGACCCTGAAAGCTGAATAATACCCCCCGCCCACCCTCAAAAGGCACCATCCGCCAGTAAGAAAACTTCCGTCCACAATTTCATGCACAACCCAGAAAATAACACTAAACTTTATTCCTGTGGGTCAGGCAGCTGGAAATGAAGATTGCGACCACAAATGCTTGTGGATGGTGAGCATGAAAACGTGAAAGCAGAGATCTAGTACTAAAAAAAAACGTGAAAGCAGAGAATTCATCACCTTAAAACAGATAATATTATATACATTATTTTAATAACAAAAACACAAGCAGGTAACCAAAAGGAGATGGTGCCAAGCTCAAACCATGATGCAAAAAACCACCCATGGTCCCACCAAATAGGCTGTCAAGCCCTATAGACGGATCATGTGGCAATCATTGCACTGAATAAGAAAATATACCTGGTATTCTTGGAGGAAACTCACGCCAGAAGGATCCTAGTAGCAACCACTACTAATAGGAAAACCGGTAAGTGTTTTTGTGTGGTGGCTGTATACACTATGCTGAAGCCCAACAAAAACCAATTTTTTTGGAATTATTTATTTGAAGTACCAACCAAAGCAATGACAGTTATAGTTGGAGACCTGAACTGTTGGACAAATGCGAGTCAGGATATATTCCTGACAAGTGAGAATCCAACTGGAAGGCTAATGAAATAATAGACTACCTAGTCAAATTGGGGATGTGCCTCATAATCTACAAGGAGGATGACAATTCAACCAACCTAACGTGATGGTCATACAACTCCACCGGATCCCCACAGTCTGGGTTGCAATTAGATTACATACTGATGTAGTCCAATATCAAGCCACTGACATCCAACAGAGAGGTCAGTATAAATATCAAGAGTGACCACATGATAGTCTGCATGTATATTGATCTGGATGAACCCCCAAGGAATCAAGAATGGCAGTTGGCACCAGTCATACTGAGGGACGGGGAATGGCACTGAACAATAGAAGCTGGACTGGATCAACTGGTTATCTATCTGGACCGTCACCCAGAATATATTCTCTGGGAATATGGATCTGGATAAAGAAAAAGATTAGGAACAATAGCATAAAGTTCAAAAAAACGACTACCTACAAGCAAACTGCCGCTACAAAGCAGCTGAAAACTGCACTGGAGAGGTTAAACCTCACCCGGTGGGACAGCAAAGAATGGTGGAGAAAGTATCAAACAACACACAAATGGTATCAGGCCTTAATGGCAAAACAGGATTCATAGCGACAGATCAATGCTACCTACTAATATAAGAGCTCAGTGGGGACAATGAATAAAGAGGGCCTGGTGCACCTCAAGAAATCTGAATGAAGGTTAGGATACATGAGGTAGAGACAGTGACAGGGGAAGTAACAATGGACCTGGAAACAATCAAGAACAAAATTGAATGTTTCTATGGCAAGTTAATTCCACCAAAGGAAATGGGAGAATCAGTGACAGATGCCCTAGTTGACCTAGCCAAGATGGCACTCAGGGCTTCATGATGGAAGATGTCACTAACTTGTCCACCAACATTTTTATTGATGAAGTCAAGCGAGCCCAAAAAAATTACCAAAGAAGTAGGCACCAGGCCCCAACAACACATGCGTAAAAGTTTAAAATGCATTATGGTACCACATTGCGCCAGAGATCAAATCCCTCTTCAACCACTGCTTGCAAAACGTACAACAAATCACAGGAGGCCAAGAGATCCAAATTGTATTTTTGTACAAAAAAGGACTCCAACGCCAACTCTGGAACTGGCACCTGATTGCTCTATCTAACGCTGACTATAAGCTGCTCATGCACATCTTATCAAATCAGCTAATGGCGACAGCACTGCATATGCTGCATAAGTCCCAACCAGTTTTTTGAGGGCCAAAGCATCTGGGACAGCATTGGTGCAGTCCAAAATGTGGTCATGGACATGCGGGGAACTGAGTTGGGCTATCTCATGCTCCTCAATATGGAGAAGGCCTACAACCAGGTAATGTGGTCCTTCCTACATGTGGTGCTAAAGGCGGTTGGTATCCCCAAATCTTTTAGAACATGGATATCAACACTGTACTCAGGCCTAATTAACAAAGTAATTGTCACCAATAGTTTAACTGACAATATTCTAGTTGGGCAGGATCTCTGACAAGGTGATCCCATGTCACTAATATTTTTTAACTTTGAAGCTAACGTATTATTGGCTACAGCAGATGCAAAACTCTGGGGCCTAGTACACCCTAACCAAATGCCACTGAAATACTGGCCTTTGATGATGACACAGTAGTAGGTATTAGTTCACCAACTGACCTTCAGGGTGCTGAGGAGCTACTCGACCTATACCAGTTAGTGTCAAAAGTGAAGATCAACTTGGCAAAAACCTCAGTAATTAGGATCAGCATCTCAAATTTCATCCCGCCAACCAACACAACGCCAATAATGAACTCTCAGACAATCTGATGCCTTGGGATACTCTTTAATGACAAAAATCAGTAGTACTGGAAACTGATTAAGAGATGTTATTGAGTATTTCAGCCTGAATGGCATGCTGGAAAAATGAAAGACTATATCTTGAGGAGAAAGTGTTGGCTGCCAACATATCCATATTCTCTAAGCTGTGTATGTCACCCACATTCTGAAATGAGCCCAAACCTAGAGAAAAAGATCAGGACAATGCTCCACACTTTCTTATGGTTTAAGGCAAAAGTGGCGTCAATAGCCCTAAAGACCCTGTCCAGACTAAAGAACGAAGGAGGCATGGCCTTCTAAATTTTAAATCTCACAATTGGAATATCTGGGCAAAGTTGTTCCTTAGGCTAACACAGATGCACATGTTCTGCCTGACACTATCTTGGAATGTGAACTGGGATAGAGTTCAGGGCCTTCAGGAGCTGGTCTCCCATGATCCTTGCACGAATGGATGGTGACCACCTACAAATACATTCCCAAAGAGGCACCCCACACTACTGGTGACTGTGCAATTGGGCAGTGCGCCTGGGCGGATGGTTGTTCAAACTGTCATATTAGGATGCCAACCAAATCAACATGGATGACAAGGCCCATAATTCCGCAATGATTTCTGCAATCAACTGGGAGGAGAGCAATTGAATCGCCCACAAATATGCCATCAAGACAATCAAAATTTGCTACAAACTGACCCTGATTGAGTTTGGGGCACACTCCCAAAACTCATGTGTAGCCCACCCGCTTGACCACGAATTCTGAATGCTTGGGCAGCCAAAGGACACGACACCAACTATCAAACTAAGGAGTTGAACTCAGGCCTCAACTTCCAATTAGATATGGCAAAGCAACGGTCATAACCTGGCAGATCCTACACCACGTAATTAAATATGGTAAGCATAGCAGACTGGACTAATCGCACTAGGTGTGCCCTATAAGTACTGAGCTGGAAGCAGACATCGCCTATCAATATTAAAAATGCGCCGTGTTCAAAAAAACTGGTCAACTATGTGATACATCCTATCAGGTGAACAATCACCAATAAAATTTTATCCATCGCAAGACCTTTTTTTGCAAAAACCCTGGGAACAGCCCTGATCCAATTACGAACCTTTATCTACCATTATTGTATATGAGTAATGCACTCAGCTCATGTTGCAAAGAGTTTGGACAGCGAGCACCCCATCACAAAAGTTCGGTACTGAAGACCATTCAGTTTACTTCTAGTAAGCTCCAACGGATCTCAAAATTCCCACGCTTATCCCTGGGTGCTATAAAGCCACGCGTTTGGCTTTTCCAACCAGATCAATCATCATATTTGATGAAGCAATAATTTTGATTAAAGATCGGATGGTCTGTAAGCCCATCAATGCTAGAACCATGGCTAACGATGGCAATCACCAACCAGCAATGGTTGGTGGTGCTAGGTCTATAGCGGCCCAAATTTCTGGTCCTTTATCCTCAGCTGAATTGACAGTATTCCGCCCTCCCCTCTTACTTTTCCATTTAATTTAAATTCTGAATAAAGTATGGAGTCTTTAAAAAGAGGCGGCCATCTTCCACAAAATAGAGACAAGGTTTCGTTATCATGTTCCACCACCCCATTGGTTGATGGGTTATAAGGGGAAGTGAAACTCTGATTAGTACTAAAAAGACAAGTAAGTTCTTGGACTACTTCAAGATGAAATTCAACCCATTCCCAAAAGTAAATTTTGTGGGCATTCATGATAGGTGAAAACGTATCAAATAAGAAAGAGATTTGTGGCTTTTGCAGTGGCAGATGGGACAGAAATAGCTTTAACTATTTAGTCAAATGGTCCACAGATAGGAGGATGTATTTATGGTCATTCAGCCTTTGGAAAGAGGGCCTACTAAATTAATGATAATGACATTAAAAGGACCCAATGAGGCAATAACTGTGTGCTGATATCAGGAACTGGCTCAATCTTGGGATCAGCAAGTCATAAAAGCTTCCAGGAACTCTTGGATGGTTTATACGATTTGGTCTCAGTAACACGTGTCTTTAGTCACTTGTGAGTCTTATTTACTGCCCGTGTCACACAGTTACATGCCCATCTAAGGTAACGTCAGGCCTTGAAGAAGGGCAGATGTAGGAGAGCCATTTCATGTTTACCCTTCTATATAACAGTCTTTCCTTGATTTGAGAATCTCAGGTCATATTCCATAGTTTGTCTTGGATCTCAGGAGTCTCCAAATCCCAACATTCTGGTCATCCACTTAGATTGTACAGTAAGTATTCATCAGGCATCAAGTCAGCCAGTGCTGGCATTCTAGAGAAGCCATTGGCATTATAGTGAACGGCTCCCATGCAATGAGAATAGTGAAATTTAATTATGTAGCCTTAGGTCTCTTCTGGTTAACCATACATCTGGGTCCTTCATTTTCTGCATCCTTTTTTTAGTACTAGATTCATTTTCTGCATCCTTTGAAGTGAGGAATTATAAGTGATGATAGTGAAGTGGGTGCCATAGAGATAAGGCCAAAAGTGCTTGATTGCTAACAAAGCAGATCGGCATTCTAATATAGTAAAAAACTATAGTTCCGTTCACCTTTCTCAAGGTCTTGTTGAAATAAGATACTGGGTGATCAACCTGATTATATCATGCGGGGCTAGGATGTCTCAGCAGAAACATAACTCACATCTGTGAATAGTAAAAAAGGTTGATCAAAGCGTGGATGGACTAAAATGGGTCTAGTGCAAAGAGTGGTCCTCAACACAGAAAAGCCTGTTCTTATTATGGCTGCCACTCGAAAAAACACATTCTTCTACAGAAAGTAAAATATGGGCTCATCCAGGTCAGCAAACCAAAGGTATAAACTGATGGTAATAGCCTACCTTGACACGCAATACCTGAATATACCTCAGGCTCTGGGGGTGCAACATATTTTCAATGGCGTCAACTTTGTCTAGAATGAGATGAATACCATCTTTTGAGACTTTATGTCTGAGGAACTCCATTTTGGATGTGGAGATTGAGCACTTCGAGGGGTTTGAGTTTTATTAAAACCTTCCTAGAATGATTGAAGTCTTCCTTAAGGCTCTCCACATGGCCATTGAAAGTTCACAAGAAGATGGTGATATCATCAAGGTATACAAGGACACATGATGACTTCAAGTCACCAAGGATTCCGCCCATGGCACGTTAGAAGGTGTCCCGCACATTACAAAGGCCATGGGACATCATCTTAGGCTCAGATATCCCTTTGATGGCTATGAGCGCACACTTGGTTTGGTCTTTGCGGGGGAGCTCCACTTGCCAATATACGCTAGCTAAATCCATTGCAGAAGAGTATTGAGAACCAGTGAGCAAGTGGAGAGAGTCATTAATTTGGGGTAAGGGGTAACTACTATTCTTGGTAATGGAGTTGATCTGGTAGAGTACATTAGCACTGATGGCTGTCATCCTTCTTTCAAATTCAATAGTAGGGGAGGTGTAAGGGCTGCATGAACGCAACAATAGTCTGACTTCAAGTAGCAGTTTAAGCTCTACTGCCACCTGGGCTCCTTCAACCTTACTTTTTGGTAAGGCCAGGACTGAAAGAGGGAGCGTCCACAGGTCCACATGATGTAGAACCCCACTCAAATTCCCAAAATCATAGGTCAAGGCCAAAAAATGCCTGAGTACTCCTCTAATATCTGCTGGACCTGGTTCTGTTGTTCCCCAGCGAGCTCCTTTCTGATACAGGTGTCAATTAGAGAAACTGATGGGGACATCTATAAACCAAAATCCCTCAAACCTATAAAGCTGAAGACATTATTAACAGCCTCAACCAGTAGAAAGCGAACATACAGGGTGGGATTATTAGGGTCTACTACCATAGGGTTGTCAGTAATGTTATCCAACAACATTGATATGGATCTGGCATAGGCAGGATATAGAAAACAGCAGGTTAGAACATTTTTGGCGGATGAGGATATCTAGTCATCATATTTCCAGCATGTATCCAGAGGGGATGTTAACAGGGGCGCAGGTCTGACAATAACTTGACTTTGGAGAAATAGTGGTTGTCTTTAATATATAGATTGGCATGTCTTTGTGGCCATCTACGGCATTCATGGGCAACTGGACTCAAGGGCCCCTTACATATTATTAGATATGATCAATTTGGCTCTCTCTCTAATATGCAAGCCCAAGCTTTGAAATCAGCTTTTGAGTCACATGAGGTTTTATAGATTATGGGGAACCTGATGTCCCAGCAGAGATAGAAAATTTTTAATATAAAGCATTACCACAGAGTGGTCTCATAGAAAATGAGTTCCAAGAAGTTCATAGCTCATGTTATCCAGTGCAATGGCGGGGGTATACACAGAAAGATTCCAAAATTGGATAGTAGGCGTTACTAAGCCTCTTTGGAACGTGTACCATCTGGTCCAGCTGTATATACTCTATGTAATTCGGCAAATAAGAGAAAACTTGATACATTTCAAAGATTTGAATAAATAACATTAAAAGGGGAATTACTGTTGAAAATGGTGAGAACCACGAGTTTATGGACTTGTAGAGAGATGTTGTTAACCAGACTCTGAACTGTGGAGTTAGTGTTAGAAACATAGGATATTCATTAAAAAAAGAAGTATCAAGTTATTACTAACAACGGGTACCAAAATTCTTCAGGTATGATAGCTCCAAGTTCATTAGAAGTCATGGATAACTCTTAAGGAGTAATAGAGATACTACATGGAGCGCCTCGCCCTCATTTTGACAGCCTTTTTCCCGCCTCCTTGGCAAGTCGTTTCTAGAAGGCCTTAGTACTGTGATGGAATCCAATTGCAGTAAGTACTTTGGAATTGATAATTTTTCTGGTTCTCAACAACATGGTCCTGAGGTCTGGTAGAGGAGATGGAGGTGGTTGCCTTAGGGTGTAGGGTCAAACAGAGGCTCGTTGGGTGCTTCCTTAATTACTTGAATGCACATTAAACCATTCTTCTAGACGATCTTGTGCATTTGAACCTCAGGAGGACTCCCCAACGCATAGATGACAGTGGTTATGGCGTCATCCAAGGTTATGAGGCCTGTGGTTACTAAGGGCTGTTCTTGGGCATTGTACTGGGTGGTATTCTACGCAGGGTTTCCTCAGTTCAGGCGGATACCTATAAACGCTTATTTTTGATTGGTCAAGGTTTGGTTGATGCTGAATTTTTGAACTATGGAGGTCCAAACCTGTTCCCATGTGAGGCATTCTTTTTGTTGGGGAGTCATAATTTCCAAAACGTTGCTGAAAAGCAGGAGTAATTATGCTTCACTTTTTGGCAGTCAGTAGCCTCTTCCATTGCACTCATGTGCATATAAGTAAGAGGCAATATTCTCCTGGCTGGGGTGAATTTATCCTTAAAACTAGATTTAAAAACAAGTTACATGAGGTATGGAAAGGATAATAACACCAAGAAATGGTGCAGGTTCTGAAATCTCAGTCTCCACATAATTGTAAGAGCCTGCTGATCCAACTGTCATATTAAACCCCTGAGGTCCTCTTGGATATCGTCCCAGTTTTGGTTTAGGGAGGAGATGGAAGTCTTTTGAGCAGCCTGTTTTTTAAATTCTTGAATGTTAGCACGCTTAAGAAGAAACTGACTTTCTAAGTTATTCATCCGGGTGTCAAACCCTTGGCAGGCTTGCTTGAGCTGGAAAATGCAGCTATCACAAGCTTGAAAAAGGCGCTAAGGTTATCCATTTCATATATAACAGGGCCTCAAGCAAGACTCTATGGTCGATGGGACTCAGTTCATTTGGAACTTGTACCCTTGAGGAAAATTATGATTTTGATACCATAATGCGGCCAGGGCTGCCATAAACGTCTTCTCTAGGAGTCAAGGTCTCCAGGAGTAGGCACTATGGGACCAGAGGGCCCTTGAGGCCCTTTGGGACCTTCTGGCTCCTTAGACCCTTCAGGCCATTCACTCTTAGAGGTAAAGTCACGAGAGGCCAGCTCCTGATAATGCTGCTGAAGAATCTGAACCAAATATTTGAATTTGTGGAGGCGTGGGTTCAAAGCAGCCTTGAGAGTTATACATTCTTACAAAGCTCGTCCTCAATGTATCCTGTAAAACCGCTATCTAACACCATGAGCTGGTTTTGGGCTTCGTTGATTAATCGTCAGTTATCAATAGTGGCTTCTTAATTATTGTGGACAAAGGAGGAGGCCACGTTATAGAAATCATCAACATGGGTGGTTGGTTTGTGTAAGCCCTAGTTGTAGAAAGACTTCATGATGGTGCAGCCCGACTAACATAGTAGATGATGAATGGCAGGATGGCTAAACTTTGAAAGTAGTGATAGTCCTCAAAGTCAGCTCTCCACCTGGTAGTTGGGCTGAGGTATATTTAAATCATGCATAATAGAAGGCACCAAAAAATTGTGGGAGCAACTTGAGCAGCCTTGCACAGAGTATACGTCCTTTAGTACCTATCAGATAATTTTGGCAAGGTTATCTTATTTAAGTTGGTACTGATCAACGTCAACAGAAGTTAGAGAGAACTGAAACGTGTCCTGAAACTTTAAGTTTTCAGGTTGCATGGGTGGTACTTTGTATTGCGAGGCACTTATAATAATAAACACTTCTTAACTAATCAACAGGTTGACTGTATTGACTATTGATTCTCCTTATCAGTGATAGACGTTTTCATTTGAACAGCTTGGAGCTTCTTTTAGTGAGCACCACTGCTCTTGGTGTAACAGTTCTCTTTTATGACACCAAAGTTTGAAAACGGGTTTGAAGCTATAATTCAAACAGAGTGGTCAAAAAACAAAAAGATGGAGGAAAAGAAGCCTACTCTATCGAGTTAGAAAGTGTCAATATTTATAGGTGTGTAGGGACATGGTGCTTCTAGGACCTTTTCAGCCCTATACAGTCATAATCTTTCACTGCCTTCCGGATTGACTGCCTGGTCAGCACCCTTATTGTTCTGTGTCATCCTCATGACCTCAGCGGTGGGGCCGCGCCCCTCAAGGTTCAGGAAACAGGGATGGGATTCATGAAGATGGTTTCAACAATTCTGATGTTCGTGATGCTTCCTGTTCGAATCTAGTATCTGCCTTCAGGGTAAGGTTCCGTTTGCACTGAAAAAAGTTTATTTACCAATGCTCAATTTGAGAGTAGGTATTTTGACTCGCTCATCATCTCAAATACTGACAATCTGTCAATTTGTAGGTCTCAAAAAATACTGTATGGCTGTTGCCTTGTTTGCACCATATTTTAAATTCTTCTATTATATTAGTCTGAAAATGACGCCCCTATAATTTTTATAGAGTTTGATGAAAGTTCTAATTGGTTTACAAAACTCAGCCTACACAAACACTCTCAATTGTGAAATTAAGTCTAAGTAATTTATAGATTCCAAGCTTTCAGCTTTTTAACAAAAATCTAAAATTATTGATAAGATTATCTAGCGTGACACCCATAGCTTTAGACTGTGGAATAAGAAATAAAGCTATGTCCAGACACTTCAAGGTCATCAATAAGTCAGCATTGGATGAATATATTAAGAAACTTACCAATGGTTGTATTATGAATAGGGTGCAAGCTAAGGTATCAAAAGCATATATATAACTATCAATAGGGTCAAAGTATAGTTGTTGTTTTTTATATAATTAATTATGCTATTATTCAAAAGTCTTTTCGTTTAAATTGTGGTTTAATGCCGTCCATTTTTGTTAATAGCTTCTGACACTTTTTATTGTGCTCTGCCACCATTTTATTTGATAAAGATGCTGACAGTCATTTTACATCTTTGATTGTTGGTGATGAAGACCATCACATTTCAGTCTTTCTTTCCAATGTCTACAGAGAAATGGTATCCCAATGGAATCTATGTATATTGTCAATGATTTACTCAGTCGTGAGGTACCGTGACTCTTGGCTTGTTGTATGGAGAGAAAATTATGTCAATATACTTGTTGAAAGAAAATTTTTTGTTTAAGCTAGGTGATCAGTTAGTATTTTAACCAAGTTATGCTTTATCCAACATGATCAAATACTAGTGCTATAGTAATTTGGGGATCAATACCCATTTTATTAACTTGTTAAATACTTTAAAGCTTTTTGAGGAGGCAGCTGTGACTTAGCATTAATCAATAGGAATTATTAAAATGATTTTTAGGCTTTATAAAAGGAAGACTTTAGTAGAAGATATGATATTTAAGTGATTATTTATGGCTAATTAAATGATCAGACTTCCACGAGTTGTTGGTCTAAATTCCTCAAAGCTATCAGCACATATCCCTAGTAGCTTTACGATTACCAGAATTGTGGGCGCAATTGCTACAACTTTAGGAATCAAGTAAATTAAAGTTTTAACCAATAACACATCAAAATGCAGGTTGATGAGCAGTAAGGTATTTTCTGGCAACCGATGCTGATATTTTCTGATGTGTGGGATTTTGATTGCAATTGTTGCCTAGGCTTTTATGATTAAAGGTAATTGACGCTGAGGTTATCTGAGAAAATGGTTGTCAGTGACTGATGTTAATGATTACTGATAACTGGGCATTAAATTTGCCATGAGTCACATATGCTTATAGTAGAATGATATAACTAATAAAGTTGACTTGTTCTTGGAACTGCTAGATTTTTGTTATATTGTTTTAGTTTATTTAGGCAATGGTATCCTAAAAAGTTTAAGTAAATAAAGTCACATTTTATCTGAACCATTATTAGGTCAGATCGCATTTCCTGTCATTAGACAGGAAGCCTTTTTAGTTAAGAGTTAAAACCCTTGCTTTCATGTGAAGTCGCCATTTTTCAACAGCCCCTCCTTGACTTTACCTTGATAGCTTACTGTATAAGCCTTCAGAGCCACCCTTCAGCCCACCATATGTGCGTCATCCCTCATGGGACCCTATTTTCTGTCAATATAGTCTGCTTTCACCTTGACGCGCTTAGTTGGGACCATGTCTGTCCAGGGATATAGGCCTGCTGTGGCCATATTCCACCACCTTAGGTCACCTCCATCTCTTGGGTTGACCCTCCTCCCAGAAAGGTGCCTGTCTCAACCCTCAGAAAGCAAAGACTCCACAAAGCTCTCATCTAGGTAACAGTACTAGCTTTCATTGATTATCCCCACCCTTAGGCTTGCCATGATCCCATTTTGTGCGAATAAATCCAGATTCTACCGCCTTCATATGGTGATGATAAGTGTTTAGTTTCAAACCTTACCAATACTGTTTTTTAATCTAAGCATCTGGTATTAGTAAAGCCCTTCACCAAAGAATGTCAGAAAGATTTCCTGCACTCAAGGCTTCCCCATGGATCCTGCTCCAGTACCCACAAAGACTGTACTTCTGCAAAGATCTCAATAAACAAAATTGGACCTACTTTGTCTTACCCATTATCTTTGTATGATTTCCATAAAGTTACCTTACAAACTTCTGAATACAGGTGCAGCTGGGAACTTTATGGACTTAAGGTTGAGAAATTTATGGGTTTTATCTTACCATGGCGCCTCCAGTATTAAGTGCTACTTTCACTCCCATGACTTGTCATACTGTGAGGCGTCCATTTCTAATTTTTATCCAGTTTGCTGTTTTTGCAAGCACTTCTCAGCAGTTCATCACCTACTATACCCCATAATACTTAGTGTATGGGTTCCCAGCGCAGCCATTAGTTTGAATAGGATCCTACACCCCTTTTAAACAAAGAGATGCGCCAACCTGTGATCTCTACCATTGGAGAAGATCCAGGACCTGGACAAACCATCAACTAGCACTGGGTGGCTGTAACTCCCTCAAAAATTGCCCTACCTCAATCCCAAACCTACAATTCTTCCCACCCTTTAATTACCAATACGTCCACGGAACTTTTATCTAAATAGAATTAAATTATCTATGACAATGCTTGCAACCTACAACTTATATTACAATCAAGCATAGGCTCTCAAGATGAATGGGGTGTCCGAAAATAACTGAAACAAAATGCTCACAAAAAATGGGTTGGCTGCTAAAGGATGCGCAACCCCAAAACTTTTGCAGCCAAAGTGGCTTTGGAGGAGGTCAGAGAAAATTAGTTCTCACCATAAAAAGTATATAAGGGCTTCCAAATAGAGGCGCCGAGTGAGTCAGCCGTTATGTTTAATTCTGAGGATTTATGTGAACATTGAGACCCCTAGGAACAATATTAGCAGTTTGTAGAACTTATAGAAAAGGCTATTTATAATTGACTTTTTTAGATTATCAATCACTTTCCTCACTATTTCACACTTTTATAAACTCCAGATCCCTTTACTTAGTAGAATAATGAGTTATTAGTCATCTACTTAATTAAAAATATCAAACTCATCAAAGAAACTATGAAAAATTTGTCATAGTTGTTCTAACAATTCTGCCCCTATCATAAGCCCACCTAGACCTATGGAAGGAACCCATTCAATAGTCTTAGTTATAGCATGGATATCTCTCTAGTTTTAGTGCTCATATCAATCTGTGTTGGATCTCAATAGGTGCTCCATGGCAAACTACAATACCAACCACTTAAGCACAACCATGTCCAGCCAGCCCTTATCTTTATCAAAATATCTACATCCAAAACCCTCAACCTTTACCTAGAGATATTGTGAGGAAATCCTCACAGTGAAGCAGGATGTAGAAAAGAATACCAATGAGACTAAAAAAGATAAGTTGATAATCTCCCCTCAACAGCAGGCATTGCTGCACTAGTGACCTAACTATATCCAAAAATGGACAAGAGGCTTCAACGCAATTGCACCACCCTTAGGTGACATCCATGTTTCCAGATGAAAAACATATTAAGGTTGCTATCAGTGTTAGGTTTGATGTTTGGTTGGGCTTGATGTTTGTTGACCAATACTTCCCCTACATGAATCATAGTGGATTTTCTCATATCTTTAAAATGGCAGTGCCTTGTGGACTATCAATATTATTATAGATACTGGAGTACCACCAGAGGAATCAAGACTTTTCTTAGCACATATGATATCATATATAACTTACAGCCTTTTTATACTAATTTTATGTCAATGGGCTAAGACTTGCAAAACAAAAGTCAATAAACAGCCAAAAGAATATCACATTGCCAATACACGCTTATAACATGTTTTAGTGGGTTACGCTGAATAGAACAATCAAGCAAGTGCTCCTCATCTAAGCGGCACAACTGATCTTGCAACCCTTAAATGCACACGCTAGCAAAGTGATTTAATTGAATTTAGTATTTGTCCCTTAAAAGAGGGGCTAGGAAAGTGATGGAATCACTAAACAAGCTTAAACTGCGAGCTAGCCTAAAAGGAAATATGGAGCCTAAAAGATCAACAGTCGCTGGCTTTGATTGACGTCCTGAATAAAGTGAAGACATTGGCCTGTACCTTAATGTGCTAGAACTCTCACCTAGGGGAAGCTTCCCCCTCGCTTTAAATTATTGTTTTCTTGATGGTTGCCTCCCCCATGTTAAGGCCTCAGTTACTTTTCTCTCTATCATTAAATAGTCTTGATGCTCAAACCTAAATGATCCCATTAGATATTTCCACCAATTATTTAACTATCAAATATACCAGATGATATTTTTATCACTGCATTTTAGGATATTTAAACAAAGGGCAGTTCCTAAGAGGCGTGAAACAATGGATTAAAATCTAAAGGCAACTTATAAACTGGAACAACAGAATGAGGCATAATCTGGGTACCAATGGGTCAATAAGTTGCCCCACAGAAAACTTACTGCTGCTTTACAAAATCTTCACCCCCATCTCCAACTAGGGTGTGCTCATGCTACTCTATGATAATAAA
Organism: Massospora cicadina; assembly: GCA_022478985.1. Taxonomy (NCBI): domain Eukaryota; kingdom Fungi; phylum Entomophthoromycota; class Entomophthoromycetes; order Entomophthorales; family Entomophthoraceae; genus Massospora; species Massospora cicadina. The sequence continues at coordinate 21,657 of JAKSZP010002863.1, read as the reverse complement.
AAGACATTGACAACAATGGTACTAAACTAGGCTAATAATCCAGGAGAGCTTTTAAGCCTGATACCACTGAGAGCTTTCTGACTATTAAAAATTGTGCTACAGAAGTGCTCGCCCTAGCTCCCTATGAACCACTTCTATAAATATACAGGGGATTCAATGAGTTAGTGATTCCACCTTTATCTATCACGGTACCATGCACTGACTCTACTGGCAACCAGTTCCTTATACAATTAGGCATTACCCACAACCATCAGAACCACACCTCTGGGATCTTGGTGACGCAATCAAACCCACAAAGCCTCGATCTCAAAGATTTTTTAGGGAATGTAACCAATAGATCCTTGTGCACCTCTTCATCCTGGTATACTTTAAGCACCAACTGTGTCTTCCTATCAGCTTGCAATGATGGACTAGGTTGAGGAGGAGCCATTAGAAACCTGTTGCACTTAGAACTATCCTATGTGCGCCCATTTAAATACCCTTTAGACCCCACTTAAGCCACATTGTCTTAACCCAAATGGCATCAATAACTAAGTTCCTCAACAAGCTCAAGAACCATAACAAACCATATTTTGCTTTAGACACCAGCTCTAACATATGAACCATGAACGACTCAAATAAAATTTTTGTTGCGCGTTTTTTCTTGTTTGCGTGGACATAACAGTTAGTTCTCGCAAGGTTTTAGTAAATGCTAAAGTGGACTCTAGTGCTTCCGCCAACATTTTTGATCTCAAGGTGGCATGGGCCCTGGACTTGGCCGTTACAACGAGGCCCAGTAATGAGAGTCTCATAGGTACCAATGATCACGGTACCGCTCTGCAAGCCATTAGATTTATCTGCCAACGTACATAACTTTTTACACCTTCTTATCACCAATTTATGCCTACTGTACCCCATTATAGTAAACATATAATAGTAATTCCAGATTTTCATTTTTTAGTGAACTCAAATTGAACAAATTTATTCTCATGATATTTTTATCACTCAGGCTTGATTACTCTTCCCCTTACTCTGACAAAAAATAAAGCGGTAATGGCTACCATAGAATACTCACCCACCGACGCCATAAAAAGCTTTCCCACTATGCCATTTGTGCTTAAACCATATAAGGAGATCTTTGACATAGATGGGTCTAACCGTATTTCACCACACTCTGAGTTGACTTAACTTTTGCCTGATATTGTATCTAATTAAGACCCACTGACTCCTCTAACCATACAATGCTGCTGAGGATCAGGCTCTAAAGGTCTGAATTGATGATATTTACCAAAGGATTGTTGATCAAGTAAACATCACCAATATCATTGATAGTGTTTTCCCAGAAACTATATGGCACCCTGTGACCATGCATGGACTACATCTAATCAAATAACATTATGGTTTCTGATTACTATCCACTCTCACTTGGGTTTCATTTTTTAGGCAATTGCCAGGCCCAAGGTCTTCCAAAAATTCAATATGGTATATAACTTCTGCCATGTTCAGGTAAAAGAAAGCCAGGAGTAATTGAATTCCATCTGAATGAGTCACGGCATCTACCAGCTCGCTGTCATTCATCTAGGACTAAAAAATGCCCCTTCAGTGTTACAAAAGGTGATCACTCACGCGATGGTAGAACTACAACTAACGTGTACATTGTTTTGCATTGATGACACCCTATTCCACTCCCTACCCAAAACAACATAATAAGGACCCGGTAAAAGTGGCTGCCGCTCTACAGAAATAAGGACTGCATGATAAACCCTCAAAGTTTGAGTTCTTTTAAAGACAATCTTTTAAAATATTAATAATCTCAGGCTCAAGGATGAACACGCCATCGCCCCTCAAAATTAGATGAAATAAGATCATTGTCAACATCAACCACCCAAAGGCAACATAGCACCTTCTTAAAATTGGTCACATTTAAAAAATCTCCTAAAAAAGCTCAGCCTTTGGCCTCGTCCTTCCACCCACTGATGGTTAAGAAAGCACCATTCATCTTGACACAAGAGTTCCAGTAAGAATTTGATGCCATCAAAAGAATATCATCACTGTACCTGTCCTGCGTCACACTGACAAAGACAAGCCTTTCATTGTAGCATATGATGCCTCTTGGATGGAAATAGGGGCTGCATACTTCAGTGCATGATGGTCAAAACACACGGTGGATTACCTTTCTATAATGATTTTGAGGCCAAATGTTCATAATAATCTACAACAAAAAGCTGATCACCATTTCCTAGTCGCTGATTTACTGTTGATACTTGATACAAGGAGAAAAAAACAAGGTGAATATGTACACAGATCGTAAGTCCAATTATTATTGCAAGCTATAGAAGCTGGCAAAAAGCTAATCCAGAACACACCGTGACCTCTTAAATTTGGCTTTTAAAATATTTGTTTCCTATGAGGGCCAATACACATACTACCGGACAACCTGAGCCCAAAACCCTCCACTAGCCCTGATTCCACTGAAAATATAAAGCTACGAATAATGATATTACAGAAGGGTCTTGGCTGATCCTCAATGCAGTGGTCACAGTTGCCACAGCCTCCCCCTCTCAAAGCTTGCTTTCCCACAAAAACAAATCTATCAATGAATTGTATTACAATCATGAGCCCACTGCCTAGCTATACAAAAAATACACACTTCACAAACAGCAAATGGACTCACTCCTAAACGCGGTATTGGACACACAAACTTCTGACTCAGAAAGTCAAGTCCTTCAGGACAAGATAATCATTTAAAAAGCTTTTTTTAGTACTATATATTTAAAAAGCTTTTCCGGATGCTACATTCAAAAGGATAGTGTAATTTAGTTCATGATCAAGTATGAGTAACCACAATTATAAGTTCAAAAATCTGATGGAACATTATAACCCAATAACCATGAGCCACCCTGGCACCAAGAAATGTATCACCCTAATAAAAATAAGGGTATGACTGGAATTGGATAATAAAGGACGGCCTGCCTGGGTGAAGCGCTGTATCACCTGTGCATGACCAAAAAATAGTTTAAACATGTCAGAACATACTCCTACAACCATTTAGCAAGCTTCAGGACCTTGGGCATCTATATTGGTGGATTTCATTGTGGCTTAATAACTTCCCAGGGGTTCGACATGGTCATGTTTGTGGTAGATCAAATCACAAAATATGATAAATTTTCCCTGCTTAGTAATAATCATGAACAAGGACTTAATGTGGATGAAAATATCCCACGTTTTTTACTGTTTGGAATTTTACAATAGTTGATCAATGACATAGGGACACAGTTTACTTCTAGATTTTAGACTCCTTATGTGAATTTTAAAGAATCAACTTGCCAATTGTTCTTAACCACTTACAGTCAGATGGACAAATAGTACTAGCTAACCTTTTGCTAAAGCAGTATCTCTCATATAATGCTAATGCAACCCAGGATACTTGGGAGGCTGATTTCCATCAAGGCCAGTTTGCATAGATCAACTACCTCCACTCGTTGACAAGAATAATCAATGTTCTTTGTTCTTAGCTAAAAAAATTCACCTTCGCTATTAGCTCACAAATATGCATTAACATTATGGCGGGAGACAGTTTCACAAATACATCCTAAGAGTTCATCAACAGGTATATAAACATTGAGCAATTAAACTAAAATATGCAAACGGTTTTTTAAAAGGAACCGCCGTGCAGCCCCTAATACTGTTTGAGCAATATCATCATAGTGGACAAAAATAACCTTCACCTCAAGGTTCCATACTGATAACTGGCGTTCAAAAATATGGCCATTCCATATTAGCAACGTTTTGCACAGAGGTTTTTCTACTCATCCCTCCTATCACACTGGAAGATTTATACATCCTTGCATGCTTCCGCGCTTCCCACTTCAAAAAGAGAAGCCAAAGGAGGTTAAGCTCATCATGATATAAGGTGCACCATAGTTAGAGGTGGAGAAGATCCTAGACTCACAATGAGTCAAAAAAGGGATTCAGCACCTGGTGGCATTGAAAGGATATCCAGAATATGAATATAGCTAAAACCCTCCTATGAACGTACAAACGGTTTTAAACTAATCATAGAATTCCATTACCAGAACCCAAGATACTTGCGCCTCTCCTAAAAAATACCAGCGTCACAGCCATCAAAATTCCCTATCGAAAAGGAACTATGCCTCAGCACAAGCCTCAAAAGGGGAGTAGACTCCCCTTCTTCTAAAAAAGGGGAATATAAGGGTTCCCTCAGCGCACATTAGTCTGGACAGGGCCCAACACCCCTTCTGGTAAAAGAGGGATGGTAATCCATAAGCTATACCACTGGAGAAGATATGGACCTGGGGCACACCCTTGATAAGCACTTGGTGGACGCCGCTCTCCCCAAACTGGGCCTGCCACAATCCTAAACCAACAATTCCCTCATCTTTGTTACCACTTAATCCGCGGACTTTATATAGATTGAATTAATATCATCTGTAAAGATGCTCGCAGACTTCTCTATGGATAAAAATTAAGTGTTGCCTCCTTAGATGGATAAGGTGGCTACAAAGATAAAAACTATCACAAATGAACGTGAAAGATAAAGAAAGAACCAGCCAAATAAGTTTTTTGCCCAGGCGGCCTCTGAGGTCAGTGCAAAAAAATTCACCTTTAAAAGTATATAAGGGCCTCTAATTCGAGGTCCTAAGTGAGTTGGTCATTGTGTACAAACCCAAGGATCAATGTATACTGAGCCCCTATGAACAGCATTAGAAAGATCTAGAGCTTATTAGAATAAACAATTGTCATTCTAGTACTAAAAAAAAAACAATTGTCATACAGCGTTTCATAGATAATCTCAAAGTCTCACTCTTTCCCAAAACTGTATAAATATCAGCAGCCTGCCTGTAGTAGGGTGGTTTGTTATTTTGTTGTCTACATGATTAAATTTTAAACATCAAAAAAAGTCTCTAAAAAAGTCTAAACAGAGTCTCTAACATTCTTCCTTATAATGATACACCTAGACCTTAGAGGGGTCCCACTTATTAGTATTGGCTATGGCGGTGGCCATCTCCATATTTGTCTCCATGCTTAGATTAATCAGCGGAGAAACCCAAGAAGTGCAATTTTAAAACTAAAGTAAGAATTTCCCAAGCATGACGATGCCTCTGCAAGCCTTATTTCAGTAATGCATCTACATACCTAAATCCCCCAACCACAATGAAGATTTTGTTGAGATGAGCTTTACAGTGAATGGGAAGCAGAAGAAATACTATGAGACTAAGAACATAAGCTTGTTGACGATATCCCTTCAATAACAGGTGCATTACTGTACTATTAATCAAAGTATATCTGAATAAGAACAAGAAGTGTAAATGCAATTGCCCCATCCTCAGGTGAAAGCCCTGGTTCCACCTTAAAAGCATAGGTAAGGTTGCTACCAGTGCTAAGCTTAATGTTTGGGGTGAGCTTGATGTTAGTTGACCATTAATTACCCTACCTATCTCTTAATAGTTCCTATTCTCAAATTCTATTAATATCAATGCCCTGCAGACTATGAATGCTATTGTAGTTATTGGAGTACCCAATGAACCTAAGTCATCCTTAGAATCTTGGATGTCTGACAAATGGAATGAAGTTGTGGTGATAACATATGAACATAGAACAGGGTTTAAACTTCATATCCTTTGATGAGAGAAAACTCAGTTATGAACTTCCCCCAATAAACACCCTCTCTTCTAAAGCTTCACTGAGAAACTACATCCACTGAAACGTCCTCTGTTGAACTGCCAAAAGACTTCCACCTTTATAACCCCATATAAGGACTTATTTTGACTCAAACCTTGCCACTAGACTACCTCTCCACTCAGAGCACAACCTGGGTTTACGATTCACTATGGACTAAATCAATTTTCCCCTTTATCATTATATGGAAGAGAAGTAAAAACCTCAGGCTTTCAGCTGAAAGCCATGTTGGACAAGTGTTGGATCCTTATGAATTATAATCGCCTCACATGTGATTTTACCCAAAAGCGGATGGGTCCTTGCACCCAGCAATGACTATAAGCACTTAAACAGCTTGACAGTTCTGGACTCTAATCACTTCCTTTGGATCAGTCTATTGCCCAAGCTATTGCAAAGTCATGGATCTTCTCTTCTATTGACTCAGTCTATGCCTTTAACCAATTGATGATTAAGGAACAGAAGAACGTCTCACAGATATTGGAACCAAGTGAGGGAGTTTTAAGTTTAGGGCGATGCGCTTTGTATTAAAGAATGACCTGGAAACCTTCCGGTGCCTTATCACCAACGTTTATGGTGAGCTCTAGTTCTCTTTCACTTTTACTTACATTGATGGCATTCTGATTCACTAAATCATGATCATCACACCAAATACTGAAAGCATTAATAGCCTCTCTCCATAAGGTAATTCTTTCTGAAGTCCTCTAACTGTTAGTTCTTCAGGGAAGAGGTGACATTTATGGATAATATTGTCCTGAAGAATGGATATTTAAGGTACTCTTTTAAACTGAGAAATTTTAGTTGTGACTGACTCTAATGATTTAAAAGCAACACAAAAACTTCTTGAGAACCACGACTTTTCTCATTAAATTCTATCCTGCCCTTAACCAATTGGAGGCACATCTCCACCAATTGACTGGGAAGAATGACCACTTTAGATGGACAAATTAGTGCTAGTAGGCCTTAGAGTTCATCAAAGAGGTCTTCTTCTCAGCTGAAGTCTTTGACATGCAGACACATCTAGCCCTTCATTATGGCTTGTGATGCCTACTTAGTAATTGTGTGTGCGGTGTTGTCACAAGATCATGCCAGGTCAAACATCCGTTGCCTACTATTCTCATAAATTTATAGCTTCAGGACAGGAATAGCCATCTATGATAAGGAATTGTCAGTGTATCCTGGGAACTTACTCACTGGATTACTCCATGGGCACAGCATGAGTTTACTAAGAGTATGGATTATCAGTCCTCTATTTCTTACCAGAAGCCTCAGAAGCTAACCCACCGGCAGGTTTTTACCTATCATGATCTTTACAACTTATACTTTAAGTATAGGTTTTTTCATAAACTTCTTAAATGACTTACCAGACATTATGAGCTTAAATGCTTCATTGAACCACAGCATATATGACCTTACAAAGATCACTACTTTCATGCCCCATAACAAATTCTGACGCTTGGACCCCTGGTCTTGTCCATTGACCTAACTGAAATGCGACCCTCTTTTCTTAAATTTAGTCTTCAAAGCATCCTCCCCTGGAGGAAATAGAGCTCTATGAAGCCCAAAAGAACAAAGTCCACAAGTGTTCCCACTATGCTTTGTAGAATCAGGTTACCTTCTTCTAGGACAAGAACTGGGTTCACCTCCCACTGCAACCGCGTCATTAAAAACACCATAACCCACCTACACTGGGCACCCAGGATCCAAGAAGTTAAGCACCTTATTGAAAGGTCACATAGATAGCCAGGAATTTTAAAGGTAGTACAGCCTGAGTAGCAGGCTAAATTACTTGTGCAACATTTGGTCATATAAAACAGATTGAAATGGACTCCTACACCCCATACAGAGGTCTGAGGGCTACAAGACCTCAGTCTCAGTGGACTACATCGTAGAGCTTTCCCTTCACATGGATTTGATGCAGTTATGTTACTCATGGAACAAATTACAAATTTATTCCTGTTCTTACCTTGTCATATGACCAAAGTCATAAATGTGGCTGATTATAAGACTGGCCATCCAATTCAGTTTACAGCCTATGGAGAGCCAAGTTTCTAGGGATCAGAAGCACTAAAAACTCTAAAGATGGATGTTATGTGGTTTGTGTGAGGATTTAAACTTCCAAACATATACCAAAGGGTCCCATAACCAACCAGATGGCTGCAATGGGGACAACTGCGGTCCTTGCAGGGGCAACCCCAATGGTGGGAGAGGAAGTTATGATGACAGCTCCATCAAAATAAAGTATTTGTTGGTTATTGGATATAATTAAAGTGAAATAGTGTGATGTTATATGTTTGATGTATCACTTTAAATGATGATATACTATAGGGGGAAAACAAGGTCACAGGAAAGCTTGGAATGTGTGATGGATCATCAGGAATAATTGTGCGCATAAGCTCTCACAAGCTCATTTACAGCGCTTATAGTCACTGTATCAATAGATTTTAACGTCTTCTCCATAATCTCCATTATATATGTTTCACTGGGAGGATGATTACCAAACCATTTTAGAGACATTAAGTATGATGTATAGACATATCCTCTGAGATTTAACCATATGGAATATGGGTTTATTTAAAACCGGTTCATAATATAAAACAAATCAGAACTAGACCCAAAAAAGGAAAGCTGCCTTTTTTACGTGTGGGTACGATTGTAGAGAGGTATAAAGCACTAGACTGGACCCCTGAGCCATATCATGAATGGTTGAGCTAGGAAGAGCGTTATGTGTTGGGGTACTTTTTACAAGTCCTGGATAACTTTCAGAAAAGGAAAAAATCAAGTTAGTTCAGACAAAGATTGAACTCCAACCAAAACTCCATCCACCCTTTGGAAGATGCTGATCAAAAAATCTGGATGGGACCATTGTCCCAAAAGAATCAAAGAGCTGAAGTTGTTAGGCTTTCCAGTGCCTACTACTACCTTTCTTACAATGCTACCCCCATTCTCACACTGCCTAGAGGTTTTAATGCTGAGGGTTTAGGCTCTTATGAAAGATAATATCCCAACTGCTCCGCCAAAATAGAAGATTCTACTTTATTAAATTCTTCAATACTGCTACCCTTTCCACAAAACTTTCCTATTCCCAAAGACCCTAATCCCTTTTTATTTTAGCTCAGATATGATTCTCGGTTTTTGCCATGAATTTTAACTTCTTGAATGCCAATTTCAGCTCTCCCTTTTCAAATTTCACGGATATTCTTTGTCAGTTTTTCTATGCCAGTCAGATGTTGGGCCACCGCGGGTGGAGTGTGTCTCAATCCAGAAATTTTTCAAACGGTTTTTGAATAGCTTAATTAAAAAACAGATATTTATGGCATGCCCCATCACCTACCCATCCAAATTTTCATAATGATTCTAATTATGATCCTTCCCAAGTTAAATCTAGAGAATACATAACAACTGAAGAAGATACCACAGGTGAGGTAACACAAGAACAGTGCAGACACCTATTGATGCCCATTCCTTTATAAGGCCAGTGCTTTCACTTGAGAGGATACTTGCCTATTTTGTTCTCTCCCTTTCCCCAGTTTATAAAGAAACATCTTGCCTCTCTGATTTCTTTGAGTTTCCCATTTTTTTTTTACGGCTTCTAAGCGTCATGGAGCGCGTCATGGCCAAAATGATCTTGTTTAAACAGCTAATCCCTCGTTGGTTAAAAGTCATTGGAGCTATCCTCCTTCTTGTTGCTTAAGCCTCAGGTGTTTTCTTAAGAACTGTATGCGCTCTCAAAAGCGAACTTGGGCTCCCCTGCGCCTCACAGAAGTGATGAAAAAATTAAATGGGAGTGTGGCAATAGTTCCTATGCTCCTCGCTCAAAGGCTTTGGCTCCTCCAAGACTTAAGAAGATCTTACTAATTATAAAGGGCGATATCCATGCTAAGACTATGCCCTTAGGATAACTATAAATGTTGAACTGGTTGATTTTAAAAAGTATGTTGATTACTACACAGTTGTGCCTTATATTACTACTAAAATTCATAGATCCTAGTGAAGAAATACTGCATTAAAGATGTTGGAGCTAATTTGACTTATAATCATTTAGCCTTTAAAGAAACTGGCAACTAAAATCGGATTTCCCAAGTCTGTTGCTCCTTGCTAGGTCCCTAAAAATGACAGGCGAAGATGTAACTTTTCAAAGATGGATCATACTAGTGAAGAAAGTAATCCTTTAACAAGAGGAAGAAATTGAGTGTGCAAAAGATGGGCCGCTTTATTTAACAAGACATAACTATTTACAATATGAGAACTTGCAATTTAATGTACCTAGGGGCTTTAGTATTCTGGCCCCTGATGAAGAAAACTACAAGTATAATCAGGCGAGGTTGCTCAAACAGTGGAAGCATTACTCTATGGAAATATATATCTGGTCCGTGATCAAATAGGACTAGCTCTACCCAGGTTACCAATTTTATGCACCAGTAAACCACGGCTATCCTACCCAAATAAAGATATGGAAATTACTTAAATTGAGGCTTATCTCTGGCTATTTGCTCACCCATATCTTCATCTCTAATTAAGTCTTCTAGGGTTGCATCACATAGAGATATAGCGACTGTTTTTGCCTCAGCAACTAGCTTTACTCTCAGCTCCTTGAACTATATGAGACTGCCTCTAACTTTGGCTATATATTGTGAGGCTATTGTTAACAACCAATAAGATAATTCTGAGTTGCAAAGTTTTCTTGTCCAGCTTGATCAAGAAAGTAATGGATATCCGCATGATGAGATTTCTCAGCAGCTCAATAACGCTAATGTGTCAATAGGTGCATGACTTGATCAAATGCCAACCAAATTTTTGACTCAACTATCAAATCAACAGCTGCTAAACAAAGCTCAGATTAAAACTTAACAAGAAAAATTTATAGGCTTAATAAAGTGACTCATGCTTATATCACTACCAAACTGAATGTCATCAGTGGGAAATGCGGGCCAATTGGGCCAGAAGGACTTGAAGGCTCTAGAGGTCTAAAGGCTCTAGAGGTCCCAGAGTTTCAGAAGGACCTAGAGGCCTCAAGGGACCTAGCACTACGCCTATGCAAAATGAGGACCACAAAGCATGCAGTTCCAATTTGATGTACAATTTAAGTGTTTTAGCTCAAGGATGTTGGATGGACGTCAAAGGAGATTCTTTCAACTCTAATCTAACTCTTACTGCTCTCCATGAAAAGATCACGCTTTTTAATTAAACTATTCTGATAAGTCTTCCTGGAAGATGGCTAAACAAGCTGCCGTGGAAGACAAGATTGAACGCCTAGGTTTGCAGATTCAGAGCTTAAAAACCCACATCAAATGGCTTTACCATTCATTAACCAAGCTGTCAAGGACCATCAGCTTTAGTTAAATTTACAGCTTTAAAGTCAGTACCTATCAAGTGGAGAACTAAAGCCATAATGTACAAGATGACCTTCATATCTTATGGAAGCAGATGAACCAATTTCGCATAGAAGATCCTTTTAAGACTGATCCTTCCAAAATTGGCAGACCTTTGACCTTCACTATTCATGTCCTATCTGTGATTATTAAATCTTTTAATTCTAACTTTAAATAGAGGTATGTACCAGGAACCAGAGAATCAGATCCTTCCTTTATAGCTATGAGGGTTCTGTGTAACATGCCAAAGACTGACAGAAGATGCAAGGTATTTAAGTATGCCTTGACATTAAGGCGCACAAGATCACAAAGCCCTACTTTTGATAATGCGCCTCTTAGGAGAAAATAGACGAAGCTCTAATTAATGAGTTTAGGAGCAATTTATCTCTTTTTAACTGCAAGCAGGCATTCTTGGATATAAATAGAAAAAAGGAGAATCCTATATTTAATTGCTGACCATTTCTACTTTGAGACACAATCCTTATTTTCATTTAACTGAGTCATTTGGATAATGAAATTTCTTCTGTGGTGTCCATTTTAATCTCACAGCACTCTGGAAGCTCCATCTTGCTGCCACTAAAAAGCAGTTCAATATGATCCTTAATTTCAAGGAGGCAATTATGGAAATACCTGAGCCTGAGAATCTCCTTTCTCTTCAAACAAAGGATCAAGACCTCAAATTCATACTGTAGGCAAAATATTAACTTTTAATTAAGAAATAACTCTGTCCTTACTGTGGTTTCTAACTTATGGAAAAAAATGTTTAATTTAGAAATCAGATGAGTCTGGAAAAGAGGCGTCAGCCTAAGAGCGGGAGGCTCCCTATGCTTATGAACTTTAGCCTCAGCTTTCTTATCCTAATTCTCTTCCTGAATGTTTCATCTTGTCTGCTCCAAACGCCCTTGATGCCCCTGATAATCTTAATGGGAATAAAAATTATTCTTATTTTTATCCTTTTTGTGATTTCCATATATTCTATACCACATTTTGGATCAGAAGTCTACCAGTGTTAAGTTTGTAGTAATACTTTATGTGAACATATTGGCCATTATCGTCACCAGCTCCCCTGTAATTCCATTTGTCCCATTTAATGCAGAAAATCAAAAAAGCTTCTGTTTGAGATCATACTGTGGAAGATGGGACTGCTGTTCCTGCATGTACTCAATCCCTCAGAGCTTACTCATCTTTGCCTATACAGTTTGGGTCCTTAGTAGTGTTGGCCTCAGCTATAGTCGTGTACAACAATTCCTATGTCTGCTTATGGAGATTAATTTTTGTCTATATCCAATGATTAAATTAGCTTCAAGGATAATATATCTTCATCTTAGGATAACTCGTTTCAACTTTTGTAAAGTATTCTCCTAAAAAGGGAAAGATAAAACCTTTAAGTTGCATGTTAGAACATCCCAAGTCTCTAAAAACTGGTATATCATGTGATGAGCCCATAAGTCACTCTTCCTCCCCAGGTGGTGAATGCTTTAGAAGGGATGTCCTTTTTCTCATTTATAAGACAATTATACCCCCAATTCTTATATCTTAATGGAAACAGTAATTTAAGTGAATGTACCCCTGCGCTTCTTTCAGAAATTTTATGGTGAATTAATCCATTAATCTGGGGAAAGCTTTTCTTTCTCATAACAATCACTTTAGTTACTACGATTCAATTAAAACAGCAAATTTTGGATAATCACACACAGGAAAGATGGGCGACTTTAATAACAAAAATAATATAACATGGGCGAGCGTCGCGGCAAGTGGTGCACTTAACGGTGCAACTAAGGGCAAGAAACGCCCTGGAGGGGGACTAGGAACACAATCTGCAAAGAAATCGCAAACTCAGACACCATCTGGGTTTATGGTATTTACTGTAAAGCACGCGCAATACATGTACATTCAATTCAACCAACCTTTGTCAAAGGTGGAACACGGGATCAGACTCTTCCTTGGGGATGAGTCACCAACCCTGTGGGAGAAAACATGTGAGGCACAGCCCTCACTTTTCCCTCACGCGGTGTACGTAGCCACCAACAACATGGGACGCGGCTGGATTGATATTGGTTTTGAAACAGCTGATGAAGCCAAAGCCGCAGCAAAAATCTGCGTGGAAATTGCCCTCCCTGAGGGCAAAAAAATGTGCGCACCGCGCGCACCAGATGGAACAAAGCAAAAACTTTGTTCATCTCCTTTTACTCGCTCCCCACCAACCTTCCTCGTAAGGTAATTGAGGAGGAGCTCCGCAAAGGTCTTGTGCAAACAGAGAAATCCAACAAATTGAATTACAGCGATTTCGCTTAATGCCTGACCTGTGCATGGGCAAAGCTATAACTGTAATCAACCCCTTCCCAGAAGTGGAAGAGGATTTATCCAGAATTCCCCACACAGCAGAATTTCACTTTGCAGATGGGGGCCAGTCAGCTGCATTCCAAGTTACACCGGAATGCGCACCACCCATTTGCAACCACTGTGGCTCATTGGGCCACAAAGAACATGCATGCCCTGTAAAAGAGGGCTTAATGGAAATTGATTTTTGTGAAGAAGCTATGGACGAAGATAATGAAAACTTCGCCAAATTTGACTGATGGCCACCACTCATTCCGCTGGGGTGAAGATGGACTATACTCCATCGTGGACCCAGTTACAAGTAAACAGCGTAAAGCAGCACAAAAAGCCCGCAAGAGAGCAACGGCTGAAGTGGCAGCACACGCGGAATCCACCATTAACCACGGACAAATTCAGGAGGATATTTCAGATATTCACCAAACCAACCAATCAGAACAATATGCCCAGGTCGAAAATTTTCACATTAACCAGACTGAGCCAAAAAGTGTCATCAGTCATGCACATACTGAGGAACAAAGCAACCTCAATTTGGGTGAAAATGCGGTGTACAATGCAACAAAGTTGAACCTCAAAAATATAAAATTAATCAACAACCCGCATCAAATCAACATGAAACCTGTGCAGGAAAAGTTGATGCAAATGCAAAAAAACGCAATTCCCTTGAATCATTGGGTCAGATCAAGGGAACCAACAATGGCAGTGAAAGAGTTGGAGTACAGACGCGGAGCAAGGCCAAAATGAGCCACGGTGGGATAGGACCAGAGGGTCCTCCCAACCGCTCCTGAGGCGCCACGGGCACCTCAGTGTCAATAGGGAAGTTAAATATTATGGGAGCCAGGGCTCATACGTCCCAAGCCAAAAATCTGGCATTCCTGCGAAAACCTCTTGTAGACATCTTGGCCATCCAAGAAACCCACTGCCTACAAGGGGAAGAAGAATCCTGGTCAACCAGGGTCGCACCATCACAATCAGTATGGACGTCTCACTGTGGGGTGATAGTTCAAAACAACAAAAAATTTAAAATTACAAATTCTTCATCACACTTGCACGGTTGAGTCCTGGTAGCAACAATCACATGCCAAGATGAAATTATTTCATTAACATGTATCTATGCACCGTGCACTGCAACTGAGAGAAAAAATCTTTTGAAAAAATTTCTACCCTCACCCTCCCACCAGATATCATCAAGTTAGGCGATTTCAACTGCTGGGATAACCCCAATACAGATCAATGGCCTAATCCCAGGGGATACCCACCTGGACACATTGAATATCGCACAATGAAGGCATCTCTTGGCTTACAGGATGCTCTTCCTCCCAATTCACCAATCCTTCCCCATATGACAAGACCCAACATATGTGAGGGACTGCTCATATCAATGAGTCGTATTGACTACATCCTCATCCCACAATCTCACCACTCAAGAATCTCCAAATTTACAACAAAAAAGATCAATTTTTCTGATCACCGATTAGTTACGGTGCAGTTAGCACCAACCCAAACCCACACACAGGTGTCGCCTTGGAGAAAGCTTCACCCAGAAAATATAAGATTGCCTGAGATATCTGACTGGGTTGAAAACAAGGCTACAAACCCAGAATTCACATCCCCATTCACTTTGGATCCCATCAGAAAATAGAAAATTTCAAAAAAGATTTAATCAACAAAACTCAACATATTGCATCATGCAAGTACACCGCGGACACAGCCACAACCAAGCGTACCTTGGCAGAACTAGACCACCTGGAAATAAATACTTTGAGATCTGGCTATAGCCCTAATTGGGGACGCAAATGGGCAGAAATTTCAGCCCAACTTAACAATCTCATCTTTGAACACCAACACAGAATCAAAGTATTGAACAAAGGTAAGTTCATAAAGGAAGGCAAAACCTGTTTGACATACTTTTTCCGCCAATTCCACTCCCGCGGAAACCAGCCCACATGCACACAGTATACAAGACCAACGGCACTGTGACAACTGACCCTGAGGAGGTCAAGGCGGAAGTACACCGCTATTACACCGAATTATATCGCGATATGCCAACAGATTAACAAAAAGTTAAAGAATTTATTCAAACTGCCAAGATACAAAGTACACCACCAAATTACAATATACTATCCCTTATCACACGGGAGGAGCTTTGGGAAACAATTCGCGGTGCACCACATAGGAAATGCCCAGGACCTGATGGGATACCCTATAAATTTTACAAAAAATATTTTCAACATATCTCCCCCTCCTATTGGCGTCAATGAACCAGAGTATGTTGGAAACACGCCTATTACCAGGAGGCCATGAATCCTACGTTATAACCTTGTATAAAAAGGGTGACAAGTTGGACCTGGCCAACTGACGCCCAATTGCACTCTCCAACACTGACACAAAAATTCTAACAAAAATTCTAGCAGCTAGATTAGGCGCAATTACATCTGACGCCCTATCACCCAACCAGTTTGGTTTTATACCAGGGCGTTCGATCTGGAACAACATACACCCTGTTGCAAACATTTGCCAATCCAAAGCAACTGGTGCCCTGGTCTTCTTGGATCAGGAAAAGGCGTATGACCATGTTAGCTGGCCATACCTAAAATAATGTCTACATGCCTTCAAACTCCCACTAAGGTTCATAAAATGGGCGATGCTCCTAACAGAATCTGCAACCATGGCTGTATGCGGCCCTGGATTCCTAACAAACAAGATTAAACCACACAGAGGGCTCAAACAAGGGGATCCCCTCAGCCCACTGCTATAAAATTTCAGCTTTGACCCGCTCCTCCGAGTAACTGACTCACGTCTCATGGGGATAACCGCACAAGGACAACCAACAGTCAAGATACTGGCCTTTGCAGATGCCTGCGTAGCAGGTATAGCAAACAATGAAGATGCCCAACAGCTGTAACACACTCTAGAGGAATACTCCAAGGTGAGCAATGCATCGCTCAACAAAAGGAAGACAGAAATCATCCTCTTAAGCAAATACACAAACAATTGGGCCACATCATCAGAACCTCACACCAACACTCGAAGAAAAAACCCAATTATATTACCCTTTGCAACACCTCCCACCACCACTCCTGTCTGACACCTTGGAATCTGGCTAGAATCAGGGGGATATGCTAATGAGACAATGGAAAGTAACCTGTTACAACGGGTATCCAAACGCATCGCCTCCCTCAAGGGAAGAACTCCAGGACTAACAAGACGAGTTACAGTTGCTAACTCGCTCATCCTCCCAATACTGTGGTACCAGGCCCATGCGATAGCCTTCTCACCTACCTTTATAACCTCAATTCGTGCACTTATCCAGGGCTGGATGTGGCCTGGCTCTCACCCTCCTATACGGATGGAAACACTATTTGGCCAACGCTCAAGCGGAGGAATGGGACTAATAGATTTTGAGAGCCATGTCATTCACATCCTAGGTACCTGGATAAAGGAAATCCTTGCTCCAGACCTCCCACAACAACATTGGTCCAGAGCAGCAAGGACTAACTTTGCACAGGCGCTCAAATTAACCAACCCATATAGTCCACCCAGACTACTTTCATACCTTGCCAAGCACCCTACTGCAACGGGTCTGCATGGAACCTCCCCTCATTTCAAACATTTCCTCTGAACTATCCGCCTTATGGGATGGACCATAGAGAACATGGGTACTATACAGGGAAGGGGACGACCCAGCCCCCAAATTCAAATTAAGAAACCCAGAAAACCACCCCCAAAGGGATATGCTCACAACAACCCCAAGCATAGCTAGGATAGAATACCTAGATATGCTGGACATTCCCTATGATTTAACCACACAGAAAGCAATGTGGAAAATGACACACCACCCACTCCTACAACCAAGGATAAGAGCAAACGCCTGGCGCTGTTTGAGAAGGACCTATAGGATGGTGGACCGCTCCAACTCCCTCCACAAAACATGTGCAGTATGTGAAGGGGAGGGATCCCTACATCACCGCTTAGAAACATGCCCCCCAACCAAAGCTATATGGCAGGAAGTCGCACACCTGCTCAAGATTCAAAACAAACAGGAATTCTCGATATCAAAGAGTATCTTTGTGCTCTAGATCGAGTCACCAATCCCATCTACCCTCCGCTCCCTAATAATACCCATTGTAATGTAGACAATACACACAATTGCATTAGATGCGTTCAAGGGCACGGTCCCAACCATTCATGGGATTAATAACAGATTCCATGTCCACTTACTAGAGCACTTCCAAGCCAGGCTCTATGGATATATGAGACCAAGACAAAAAGCGCTCATAACTTCATGGTTCCCACTCTGGTTCCTCCACACAGACCCTTTCCTTCACACTTGCTCCATAGCAGGAGAAACCCCCTCAGAGTAGTGCACTAACCCCCCATACCTGGCAGTCCCGCTGGCAACAGGGGTAACTTGAGTACCCTGGGGTGCCCAATTTTTTATATTTCTTAGTTATTCTCTTAGTTTCACATATATTCGGTAATGTCTGTCCCCTGGTCAGCTTACCTCGGTTAAATAAAAAATCAATATGATCTGTCATAAGTTTTTCATTGTCACTTTTTCTAATGAAACAAGGTTGCTGGCCTTGTACCAAAAAATGGCTCTCATCTAAGAACAGCACTTTTCTCCAATCTTCAACAGTCTAGCTCACATTTTTTTGCCCAATCATGTCGTTTTGTCATCATGGCAGCAGTCAATAACTGTTTTTTTGAGGTCTGACTGTTTTCTTGCTCCTTCTATAAGTCGTTTTCGTACAGTGGAGTCATGAATAATAAATCCAGCATGTGCTTACTCTTGCTGAAGTTCTTGCTGGTTTTCCTAGGGCTTAATTTACTTTCCCTTATTAAAAAAGCTTCATCCCTTGCTGTTGTCTTTCTTTTCCTTACGCATTTCCCTTTTCTGTTCACTTCAATCGTCCCAGTGTCCCTTTTTTGCTCCAAAATTTTTTGGCTGCTCCTAAACTTACTACAAACCTTGGTAACATCTCTTCGAGTCATTGAAGTGTTTTCACTTAAAGTAACTATCTTAGTGCGCTTTTTGGGAGTGATATCCATCTTCAAAAACAAAAAGCAAATAAAGCCTACTTTAGCAAAAACACAATAATTCTAAAAAAACAAAATGCAACGCGTCTGTAATTTTGTTATGTATTATTACTCACTGACTGTCTCAACAGTAAAACAAAATAGCCGCTACTTTGACATAAAAGTGTTGCCAACTGTGAAAAAACAGTAAAATTGTGGTAATTATGATGTGTTCATATTGATTTGCAAAATACTGTAGAGTGTACTTCCAGTTGAGTTGGATTTGACAAAAGGAGTCCATGATTTTTTGGGACTAAAAGACCCAATTTGGTTTATTGCCACGTCCCTTCAGAAAGAGTTGATACCATTGGATGTATTTCTGCATTCTTTTTTATTCCAGTATAAGGCCAACTAATTTACACCCTGGAATTTATTTAATCAGCTTTCCTTTCAACTCATAAATATTTTAGAGTCTCTCTTTTTATGGTCCACTAAAAGTCTGTGAATTAATCTCCCTGAGACTTGACGTTTGAATGTCCAAGGTTGGGCCTATCTTGTGGTGATCTATTTAACCTTGGTAGCAACTTGGCATTCATCAGTTTAACGTTATTAGTAATTTAAGAGTTTTGTAAGACGCGAATATTCAAGACAATCAGACATAATCAGTTATGAATTTTGACAGAGATAAAGGACAAATATGATAGATTCATTTCATAAAATTCAACTAATGAGAACGGAATTGCTTTTTTGGGAACTGGTCATTCAGTTGTAGTGGATATAATTTTGGCCTGATTGAATAAGGCTCATGATATAATCGAAATGCCATGTATTCAGGCAGGCACAATTCTAGCAGAGTATCTAATTGGCGAGCCAATTGAAAATAGTATGCTGTAAATCAAGATTATCTAATAAATTAAGAAAAGATGGAATTAAGCCAAGTGAAAGTGTGAGTGATATATATGTCAGCAGAATAATAGAAATCAAACTGCCATACACAGCTAATCAGGACTAGAGTTTTTATGAACTGTATATGTTTGGGAATGGTCCTAAAAGGTTAGCGATATATAGGATGTTGAGTTGATGATTCAATCTGTTAGATAATGTCAATAAACAGGAAAAAATCATGTGACACATTTATTTCAGGGATATAAACTTAACAATGTTAGCATAGTATATGACGGCGATAATTAGTACAAGGGCAGCAGTGAGATCTATAGGGCTTATGGGGTTATGGCTGATGTCAAAATCCTATGCTTGGTCAAAAAACCAAATCAAAACAGGATGCTCTTCTCCTTTGTGGCCTGCAGCAGAACTGCGCCCACAGCAGCTGATAAGGCATCACATGCCATAATAAAGAGTTTTTTTATCCACATGGAATATAACAGGAGAAGATAGATATCCTCAATTGCCTTAAAGGATCAATGGTACTTGTCAGTTCATGTCATGTCTAATACGAAATGTGGATATGAATTGTAATGCCAGGTGAAGGTGATTAAAGCCAAAGAGATCAAGCTGGCCTTCTCTACCTGAACGTAAACATACCCTGGACCTAGTTAGATAAGAACTAAGTATGCCCGGTTTGGTATGTTTGGATTTTAACCAGATTATGCTTTTCCAATATGTTGCGAATTTAATATGACTGGACGATAGGCCTGAGGTCATCCAGTGAAATGGATGGAATCTGTTAGAATCGAACTGATACTGGTAATATAAGCACTTTGAAATGAGGCGATATTGGATTGTTGATAAATCGCCTCGAATTGGGCATTATAAGATTCATGAATGAATATTTGATGACACTAATGAGATACGGCAAAATGAGTTATTAAGCCATATAAGTAATATCATCTGAAATTGTTACAATATAAGCAGGATGAGCTGAACGAGGGAGGGAGGTTTTTTAGTAAAAGAAGAAAAGAGTGGAAGCAGCAAAGGACTGCCAGTTTGAGTATATTAAAATAAATAGGAGCGATCTAGTACTAAAAAAATAAATAGCGAAGCTGGGGCGATTGCCTCATATTTTTATATATAACTTTATTACATTTAATTGAGGGTCCAATGGTCCCCATATTGTTTGGCCGTTGCTCAGTGGGCTAAACCCTGCATGACTCGTTCAGCGGAATAAGCTATATCCTCCAAAAAGTTAACAGTGGTGCTCACTACAGGGGGCCCATTGATTAACTAATGACAACTTCATAAATTACATCTATGGTGCAACCAGCTCGCTTTGATGGCGTACTACCCCCGGTGATTAAACTATCTCACTATGGGGAACTAAAGCTTTCCTTGGATACCTTAATTCAGGCGCAAAAAGCACTTTTTAATGAGAATAATGTTATTACTAAACAGCTCAATCATGCCTTCTGCCAACTGCTCCTGGTAGGTGACCATGCTAACCAACTTGTCAATCTCTTGAGCAGCACGATGGAGCAGCTAAACTGTGCAGAGTACAAATTAGATAAGGTTGTTAAGGAAAAAGAAGTCTGCAGTGACAGGCTGCCCTCATTTAACCAAAATGGTAACATACATGGGTTTTTCAAGAAGTTCAAGTTTGCCATAGAGGGGGCTTCTGATTGACAAAAAGCCAAACTGTTGTTATCTGCGTTGGATGTTTCCAGTGCTGATCAAGTTTTTTTATCTTAAAAACAGTACTGTAGCTTACCAAGAGGTGAAGGTGACTGTAATTCACCTGTTTGGGGGCAAAATTAAAAATGGCTCAGCGCAAAGCAGATTTTTTAACAACATCATTTCTAAAAAATGATTCTTTAACACAGTTTGCAGAGTGATTCACTAATGAGGCTCATGTATTGTTGGGTGCAAATGTCTTATCTAATGAGGAGGTGGGAATAGCAATGACGGCGGCTATCAAGCCCTACCGCGAATTGCATAATGCTATGGCATACACATTTCAGGAGGATGCGGAGTTACTCAAAATCATCAATCATTTACATCATCTATTTGCCACCTTTAGTGCTCCCAATGTGGAGTGGAAGGATCCTGTATCTGCTATGGATATTCTGCAAAATGAAGGATCCCACCAATATGGGGGTAATTGGTGGGTCACTCCTCGGACACATAACTCATGGGCAGGTCCTCTATATCCCTATTATGATCAAACCGCTTATCCTTGGGCCCATAATAAACCGTGAATCAATAGTAGACCTAGATTTTCTGGGGTGATTCCAAGATGAGTGCTGGTCCCAAACAATTGTTTTTCATGTGCCAACCAGGTCATTATGCAGTTAACTGTCAG